>JACERP010000202.1:0-183504 GCA_014080715.1 Scenedesmus sp. NREL 46B-D3 | reverse complement strand
CAGTTTGTAGGTTGTTGAGCAAGGCCTGCAGGCACCTGCCTGACATGACCTGCCCTGGCCACAGCCAGCCACCTGCTTAGGCGGAGGTGAACTTGGTCACGGCCTTGGTGCCCTCAGACACGGCGTGCTTGGCCAGCTCGCCAGGCAGGATGAGGCGCACGGCAGTCTGAATCTCGCGGGAAGTGATGGTGGGCTTCTTGTTGTAGCGAGCCAGCCTGCTGGCCTCACCGGCGATCTTCTCGAAGATGTCGTTGATGAACGAGTTCATGATGGACATGGCCTTGGAGGAGATACCAGTGTCGGGGTGCACCTGCTTCAGCACCTTGTAGATGTAGATTTTGTACGTCTCAGCCTTGCTGATCTTCTTCTTCTTGGCCTTGCCGTCGGTGGTCTTCTTGGCAGGGGCCTTGGCCGGAGCCTTCTCAGCTGCCTTGGGTGCCATTTTGGTTGCTGTTGTTGACTCGGAGGATCAAGGGTGTGTGTTGTTGGAGCGATTGTTTGAAGGGTTGACACAACACCAACAGCTTATATACAGATTCACGAGCTGCAGGCGCGGACAGTGAGTCGGTCGCACTCAACTCAGCGGTCGAGCTCAGAGCTGAGGTCGACGCTACCTAACCGACCACTCGACTGCTAACAAACAGTGCTGCGTATAAAAGCACTGCACGATGCATCAGCAAATCACTTACAATCTCAATCCTTTTCGTTTTCCAAAATACAAACAACAGCAATCATGTCTGGTCGTGGCAAGGCAGCAGGCAAGGCCAAGGGCAAGGCTGTGTCCCGCAGCTCCAAGGCCGGTCTGCAGTTCCCTGTGGGTCGTCTGGCTCGCTACCTGAAGAAGGGCAGGTACGCCGAGCGCATCGGTGCTGGTGCCCCCGTGTACCTGGCAGCAGTGCTGGAGTACCTGGCAGCTGAGGTGCTGGAGCTGGCAGGCAATGCTGCCCGCGACAACAAGAAGAACCGCATTGTCCCCCGCCACATCCAGCTTGCCATCCGCAACGACGAGGAGCTCAGCAAGCTGCTGGGCACCGTGACCATTGCCAGCGGTGGTGTGCTGCCCAACATCCACACCCACCTGCTGCCCAAGAAGTCCAAGAAGGGAGAGGCTGCGGCCGAGTAAGCAGCCGCCTGCTGCTGCTGACCAAGCCTGGTGCACTGTGTCAGTGCAAACCACAAACTGGTGTTTCTCAACACCACCAAATTGGCTGGAAAGCCTCTACTGAAGAGCATAGCCCCTGCAGGCAAGCCATGACAGCATGCGGCACAGGACAATGCATCCAGCTACCTCAGCCTGAATAAACATGGCATGCCTGAAGTCCAACTGGACCATGGTTTGGAAAGCACATGCACAGTAGATTTTGCTTGGTTTATACCCGCCTGGCCTGCTTTCCAGCCAAACCTCACGCAAGTAAACAGGGCACTGCCACTGGGATGTGGCACGTTGATCACTTTACCTGTACTGCTGGTGTTTGGGTTACAACACTGCATGCACAAAAATGCACACACAGTGAAGCGACTTCTCTGGACTCTCACGCCCTTATTACTAATAGTAAGAGGGAATAGTTACACGTGGGTCCAGCCACCATTTCAGATGGTATGATTCTATGTAAAAGAAAGGATTGAACGGCTCCTGGGCTCCAGGTACCACTGCATCAAGCAGTGAGCTGGCAGCACAGCAGTACAGTGGGTGATGCCAGCGTTGCATGCATGCACAGCCTTGCATGAGAGGGCCGGGTGCCATTAGGTTGAGCTTCTCAAAAGGCTTGCTTTGCTTCCCTGTTGGGCTACAGTGCTGCTGCAATCATGGCGCTGATGCTATGGCTTGAATGGGTAACTTACAGTCCGTCTAAGGTACTTGTGTTGGGGCGGTGGTCTTGGCACTGTATGCTGCATGCAGTGCAGAGATGAAGTTGTGGTTGGTAGTAGTAGTTGGAAGTCAAGGCGTATTTTGGCGTATAGGTGGTCTGCACGGGGCAGGCAAGTGTAAATATTTATACTGAATAGTGGAGATACTAGCATTCGGCTGAATCACAGCTGTGAATGGCTGTACAGCGTTCATCGTGATATTGCGGGAAGTGCAGTAGCATTGTCATGTCACGGCCACTTGCCCGTGTCAATATTGTTACATGATATCCCGAGCCAATTTTAGCCGCAGTCACGATACGTGAATCAATCATGACGGTGCCGTGACCGACACGGCACCGTGACTGCACCGTGCCGTCGCCGTGACTTCTGGGTCACATGTCAGCATTCGTGACCAGAACGTCATGGTCACGCATTCGTGTCCACCGTGTTTTACCACCGTGAATGTGCGAAGCCCGAGAATAGAGACGAATATGATGATGATGAGTGCTGCTGCAATCATCAAGTGGATGTGGACATTCAAAATAGTTACACGGCATGTGACGAGCTCATCTGCATTGTTGCTGACTACCACAGCCTGGCCCCAAGCTGCAGTTGGCAACACCTGCAGCTGCACAATACATGGCCGTGCTTTGACTCAACACAGAAGTGCCTTCAGCCACCTGCCTAAAAAAATTTATGCCTGCGATAAGTTGTGTCACAAGAATGACCCTCCTGGAAACTTCCCACTCATGCTGCAGCATCCTGATGATTTTGCATTGCAAGTCTGCATGTGTTGCATGGCTTCCTCCCAGGTCTCGCCTGCGGCTGCCGCCATTTGTGAAGCCCCCATGGGTGGTTGTGGCTAATGAGTGGCCTTGCTCTGCTTGGCTACACGCGCTGCCAGCATCGCAGAAACCTGCAACAGGCACGCAGAATTGGCGGCAGGAGGCAGCTAGCGTTCAGTAGCTAGATGGCCATCGGCACAGGTGAATTGTGCTGTGCTACACAAGTGCCCTACACGTCCCATCATCATGTTGACTGCGTCCTACGGATGGCACAGCTTGCCAGGTGCGCGCACCATGACATTGTTCACAGCACGATGCAGCTGCACATCTGGCTCGCTGCTGGCAACACAACTACGCTAAGGCAGCTGTGACTGAGCAGCACGCCAGCGCGCACCCGCTTCTCCTCTGCTTCCTGAATCTTGGCAATCCGCGCACGCGGCAAGCCGCCAATGCCGTTAAAGGCGGTTGCCATTAGCTCGCCCCTGTCGTGGCAGCCAGCAGCAAACTGTTTCATGCTGCGCAGCACCTCGCCTGGCGGCAGCAGCAGCAGCAGCAGCAGCAGCAGTAGGTATCCAAAACCGAGTTAGGGATTGAACTGCACGGCGCATGCAGCTACCTTGAATCAGGCGAGGCTCTAGTCCTTGGCAAGCAGCTGGAAGGGACATGGCACACCCTGAACAGTGTGCCAGAGGTGGCAGTCGTACACAGCAATTTTGCACAAACCCACATGATGAAAACCCGGCCTCTCACCTGCGTTGTCCAGCTGCATCAGCTGTGGCGCCGCCTTATCCAGCAGTGCCAGCCCCAGCCTGTGCAGCACCTTGCGGCCCTCAAGCAGCAGGCAGTCCCAGACCCGCGCAGCAGTCTCGGCAGGCAGGCTGGTGGAGAAAAGGCACAGGTACCAGTCGGTAGCCAGCAGGGACGCCTCACAGCCCAGCGCCTGGTTGGTGGGAGGCAGCATCAGGCAACACGGATGTCATCTTTATCAAGAAAAGCACGACTAGCCATGCACACCATATCGGCATAATGACTCAGCATTGTGACTCAGCACATGCTGTTGACCAGGAGGTGCAGTGTGGGACCCAGCCAAGCCGATGCGGGCGCTTTGCTGTTGGTGCTACTGGTGCTGCTGAGTCATGCAGTGCAGCAGCATGCACTGTCGCTGGCTGGCACGAGCGGCCGTCATGGCTCGTAGGCAGGGCTCCCAGCCCACGCACCCTGCTGCCCATCCTGCAAGCAGCTGTGTGGCGCCCCACCTGCATGTGTTCTGCCAGCGTGGGCTGCTTCTGCTGCAGCAGCTGGCTGAGGCAGCCCATCTCGACGTGGCAGCCGTCCAGGTTGCGCGCGTATGTGCCAGGGTACAGCACCTGGCAGCAGCACACCACCACCACAACCACCAGCACATGTGTTGATACTTGGAACCACACACGCATACACCAATGACAGGCAACACTTGACACCAGCCGGTTGTCATAGCATGCTGCTTCTGCTGGAAGCTGTACACCGCTCTACTGCCCACCCATGCGGCCCTTGCACAATGCACACACACTCCCTGTTGCCTGCAGCCCTGGCAGCCGGCAATAACCAGCCGCTGGCGGTGCTGCAGGGCGCACCTTATCCAGCAGCACCACCAGCAGCCAGAAGGTCTTGGTGCAATCCTTGTCCACAGCCAGCAGCAGCAGCCCAGCCAGGAAGTTCATGCCCTGCGCACAGCACAGCGCAGCACAGCACAGTTGGCGGTTATGTAGCAGTGGGTGGTCATCACCAGCGCACATCTGTGTAGTGGCCGTGCTTTCCGGGGTATGTGGCTCAGCATCTGCTGTCCCACCACCGCAGCCGCGGCATGCAGGAGACGCAACATGCTGCTGCTGTTGGTCAGGAAGCAGCCCAAAAGGCAGCAACACATGCAGTGCACATCCACACCAGAGGACTGCACGAGCCGC
Organism: Scenedesmus sp. NREL 46B-D3; assembly: GCA_014080715.1. Lineage (NCBI taxonomy): Eukaryota > Viridiplantae > Chlorophyta > Chlorophyceae > Sphaeropleales > Scenedesmaceae > Scenedesmus > Scenedesmus sp. NREL 46B-D3. The sequence continues at coordinate 178,928 of JACERP010000202.1, read as the reverse complement.
ACCTGGCAGTAGCCCACGCCCTGGTTGTGGCCTGCGTACGCTGTGAGCACGCAACGCAGCGCCGCCTGGCCCTCGGGCTGCGCCAGCCAGGGGTGGCGGGGGAAGGTGCGGGCAGGTCCTGCCAGGCGTAGCGCAGGCAGCAGACGGCAGCAGCAACGCTGTGACAGCATGATAAATAGAAAGTAAAACATCAAAAGTGCCTACGCTTATGGGCAGGATGCAAGAGGCATGCAGATACACTAGCACGGGCAAGCATTGAGCTGCGCCTGCGTGTGCATACACCTGCTGTGTGTACTTGCTGCTGCGCTGGCTGTGTTGCCGTGGACGCCGCAGTTCCGGTGTTACAGGTGGACAAGCAGGCAGCATGCTACTCCTCAAACACACTGCATGAACAGCTGCACAATGCTGCCAGTCTTGCTGCCAGTGCTGTCATACACACCAGCTCTATCTGCTTCAGCGCATGCAGGCCCTGGCCCTGCTGCAGGCAGGCCTCATAGTGACCGCTTGGTGCTGCTGCTGCTGCCCTGGCAGCGCCACTCGTCTGCCACCACACCCAGCCACGCAGCTGGTGTGGCACCCCCTAAGCAGCAACGCAGCAGCAGAGCGGCACCAGCAGCACCAGCAGGAGCTGCGTCAGCAGCGACACCCTGGCAGTGTCTGCTTGCAGCCTAGACAAGGCAGCAGCACAGTGATTGCACATGTCGAAATGGGAACAAATGGTGAATCTCGTGCAGAGGGCAGCCAGCTGGCGTTGAGACACACCAAGCGCACGCCAGGCAGCTCAGTCTTTGCGTCGCTGCATTATTGCGTTTGCTGGGCAGTGCCCCCCCCCCCCACCTTCCTGCAGAAGCGCTTCAGCACTGCCCCCCCAGGCAGCTGCCCCTTGTCGGCATATGGCTGCCACTTGGCGCTCCGCCGCGCCTCGTAAGCCGCACACGCTGCGCGTGCTGCCAGCTGCTGCTCAGTGAGTCCTGCAAGCGAGAAGCCATATACATCTCGCGCAGGCTCCTGCTGTTGCTCTGGTATACACTGCAGCTGACCTGGAGCCTGCCGCCGCTGCTGCTGCTGCTGCTGCTGCAGCAGTTGTATTTGTGCATGCTGCTCTGCTTGCTGCTTTGGCTGCTGCTCCTGCTGCTGGTGAGCTCCGTTGCGCTGCAGTTGCTGCTGTTGCGCTTCGTTACGCTCAAACTGCTGCGCAGGCTGCTGCTGTACTTCCCCAGCCATCCGCTGCTGCTGCTGCCCCTGCCCTGTGGCATCAAGCTGTAGCTGCTGTGCTGGCTGCTGTGCCAACTGCATATTTGCCGTGCTGACAAGCGAAGCAGTGCACAGAACAGCAGCTGCCGATGATGTTGAACTGCCGGAGCTGAGTGCTGCAGCCTTGCCGCACGTGGCTGTGGCAGCTGGCGGCAAGCCAGCAGTGTTTGCAATTGTAGTTTTAGGAGTGAATGACTGGCCCTGCTGTTGCTTCTGCTCAGGGACAGAAGTGGACCCTGCAGGTGCTGTTGCTCCCTTGCTGGGGTGCCCTGTGTGTGGGACAGCGGTAGCTGCAACACCTCTGCTGCAACCAAAGCTGTTGCTTGTCAGCAGTGGGTACGGGGCCACCTCAGCCCCAGGCAGCCCGCAGCACAGCAGACTCAGCTTGGCTGCTCAGCAGGGCCGGCTCAAAGCAGGTGGCCAGTAAGTAGCAGGCCTGCACACAACCCGATACACATGGCAGTGGAGCAGCAGTGACGCATGGACGCACGACCACTGGCGCGTGTGTGCGTGTCTGGCGGTATGAGTTGGTGCAGCTGCACTTTGCTGGGGGCTGCCATGGCTGGAAGCATGCATCTTCCTGCAGCTGCTCCTGCTGTCAAAGGGTCTAGCTGCAGCTGAGCATGCAACGACCTGTGCTGTGGCAGAAGCCCCTTAGAGTCTGCAGCTGACAGATAAGCAGGTCAGCAGCATGGGAAGCTCCTGGTATCCTGACCTTGCTGCCTGCACGCTGGTGTTCAAGTGGGTTGTGCAGCAGTCAAACACCTGTGTGAAGCTATTTGAGGTGACTCAGGTGGCGTGCCGTCAAGTTTTCTTTCGTGGAGCAACTACAGCCGAAACATGCGCGCGACATACTTCAATGGCTGTTTTGCGTGTCTGACATGTCATGCACTCCTTCAAACCCTCTGATCCCGACATCGAGACCTGTGTGCCCTTGCAGTTAACAGGCGGATCCTGATTTTGAAATGGGTGATCGTTGCGTTTCTTTTACTTTGCTGCTTGCACTTAGCGTAGGTGATCTTGCTTCCCCAGCAAAGCATTTGGGTGCCAACAATGTGCCTTAAAGTCCTTGAGTGATGTTAAGCGTAAAGTTGAACGGCTGAAGTCCGAATTGCAGCCGACCACCCGCTTTTCCGTGCACACCAACATTGACAGTTGGGTGACACGCAGCAGCTGTACAGCAGGCTTGATAGAGCAGGTCATGCGACGCGAGGGTCTCATTTTCAGCATACTTACAGTTCTGTTGTTGCTATTATCACAACAGGAGCAGGTGCGTAGCCGTAGCGTGCAGAAGCGGTGCCTGTGAGCAGGTGCTGCTGCCCAGCAGCAACAGCAGTCAACCATCAACTTCAACTGTTAGCAATGACAACCAGGGTGATTTACTGAAAGTAGTTGCAGCTGTTGCATATCTGACACCGCAGCAGCAGCACGTCGGCAGCAGCAAGCAGGCGGCGCATCCTCAACTGCATCAGCGTCACCAGCCAGCGTAGGGTGGTGGGTATCGCTGTCTGCAGATGTAGAACACGGGGGGAGCGAAGCCTTCATAGGCTGGAACGGAGAAACATACAACCCTGCGTCAGGAGCGGCAGCTGCAGCAGGCAGCCAGGTGACACAGTGCATGCAGGCCACAGATGCACAGCTGCACTGCGCTTCAGGATACATGCCGTGACATGCAGAGCAGAGCGTTGCAAGAATATGTGCAAAGATGTGCGAATGTGTGCAACAAATATGTGCTCATCTTTTCTCTGTCACGCGTTGACACCGTGCTCATTTGAGGGTGGCTTATGCCATCTAAGATGATGATTGGACCCACGTGTAACTACTCTCTCTCTCAAAGATAGCTGCGGAGAGCCATTTTTTATTACGTGCGTCGATTTTTCTGTGGAGTGCGGAATTGTGCACTGCACACTGGTATCCTGCAAGGGACCCTCAAGGCTGCAGCTGCTGCGTGTCATGTGGCATGCAACTGCAGTGGCCACCAAGGCACTGCAATGCTGGGGCTGCAGCTGCTTGCATCATTATGCCATCATATCAATTTACCATCAACCACAGCAGCAACAACTTGCTCAACTCAGCTCCTGACTTCTGTCCTCATGTCTGTGCACTGTGGCTGCTGCTGACGCTGCCCTGGCCTGCCCATCAGGATGCTGAGAGATGGTGAGGCGCACCCCGTGCATTGAAGTGTGCAGCGATGGCAGCAGCAACAGCAGCTGGCAGCTGCCAGTTATCACTGCTGGGCTGCTGCGCTTGCACAACCAGTCACTGCAACGAAGGCCCCAGCCGCAATGCTGTGGGCACAGAAGCATCATCAACACGGGGTCTGCAGCAGTAGCGGCGGCAACAGCAACAGCATTGGTCGCAGCCTCATCGCCCTGCCTTGCTATGCAAGCCCCTGAACATGAGTTCTCAGCTGCCAGCAATGCAGCACCCCGCGCCGCAGCTAGTGCTGCCGCGTTTTCCAGCAGCTGCCAGCTACCTACGGCTGCTGGCACTCTGCGGCTCACTGGCGAAGAGCGCTCACTTGCGCCCCCTGCTGATTGCTTTGTGTGGCTGCTATGCTCAGGATTGAGACGATCAGCTGGAGCCCTCGCGCATTTCTGTACCACAACTTCCTGAGCAGGGAAGAGGTGGACCACATCGTGGGTGCCGTGGAGAAGCTGGTGAGCCAGACAGTGACAGGCCCCTGGCAACAATCCACCCGGCTGCAACAGCTGCAGTGGCGGCAGCATCAAGCAGCCACGACAGGCCAGCCACGCAGGGACAACAAATGACAGCATGAAGCAGCAACAGCAGCAGCCGGATGCTTAAGAGGCGGCATGCCAGGTGTTGTCCGAATGGCAGCAGCAGCAGCAGCAGCAGCATCTGGGTGCATCAACAAGCCGCATGTCAGGTTGTGATCAAACATCCAGCCCAGCACGTCACTTGGCAGCAGGGCAGGCAGTGCTTAGTGCGCGGGAGCACGCACGCCCTGCACAGTGCTGCCAGCACTCGCCACTGCACAAAGGCTAGTTGTGCCAGGCGACCAGCATCACCTGCCTTCCTCGCAGCCAGCAGCAGCAGCAGCAGCAGCAGGACCCTGCACCCCTCAGCTGTGCTCGTGTTGAGTTGGCCGATGTCCTGCTGCTCAAGGCCTGGCCTGCTGCCTGCCCTGCTGCAGGTGAGGCGCAGCCAGGTGATCGACACCAAGACAGGCCAGCACACCATGGACAGCATCCGCACCAGCTACGGCGCACCGCTGCGGTGAGTGTCCCATTGCACAGCCAGCAGCTGCTGCTGCCGCTGCTGCTGCGGCTGCCGCCGTGAACATCTGTGCCTGCCGTCTGTGTGTATGCTGTGCCAGCACGCATGTGGTACGCATGTGCAGCAGGTGCAGCAGGTACGCATGTGCAGCAGCTTGCATGCTTCTAGTCAGTTGATGTCCTGGCGGTGCGGCTTGTCACAGCGACTGCTGCTGCTGCTGCTGTCGCCGTTATCCTGCCTGTTGGTGTTGCAGTCGAGGCCAGGACTCTGTCGTTGCTGCCGTTGAGGCGCGCATTGCTGAATGGACGCGGCTGCCTGCAGACCATGGCGAGCCCATACAGGTGCGGCCAATAAACGATCCCGTGCCCAGAAAAAGGCAAGCAGCACTGCATAGCTGTACAGGGAAACTGAGTAGCAGGGAGCAGTGTCACACTGGCCTACCGCTACGAGCACTCAGCACTGGCCTGCGACGCGTTTGCGTGCCCATCGGTGCGGGCGTCAGCCTCTTGACGTTGTTGATGTGCAACTTGTGTGCAGGTGCTGCGCTACCAAAACGGCCAAAAGTATGATGCGCACTGGGACTGGTTTGACGACCCCACACACCCAGCAGACTCCGGAGAAAACAGGTGCGGCTGCTGCGTGCAGTTAACCAGCGCAGCAGACAACTGCAGCCGTTCTTGTCGTTCTGGTTCCATGTTGTGACGTGCTGGCATGCAGCCTGCACCGCAAGTGTTCAAGGCCAACCACACACATGCACTGCTGCGTAGCAGACCACAACTCCAACAACACACCGCTCAGCAAAGGCGCCAGAGTGTTGGTGCAGCTGAGGATATACCTGATGATTAGGCAAAGTGAAGGTTCAAGGTTGTATCACGCCCTGGGTGCTGCGTTGTGTGGTGTGGCGCAGGGCTGCCACTGTGCTGATGTACCTGGGTGATGTGGAGGAGGGCGGCGAGACGACGCTGCCCCTGGGCAAGTTCATCGACGCGGGCCGGCAGCGCCTGGCCAACCCAAGTAAGCGGGCCTGTGTTGTTAGTAGTAGCAGTTGATGTAACCTAGGCAACACGTTGCGCAAGCATGCAAGAACATGGCGACTGTCATGCTCACATGCTCAGCATCTGTTGTTGGCACCAAGTTGACCAACATCTGGTCAATCTACAGCGTGAAACGGTGCGCCATGGCAGCAAGTAAACGCCAAGTGCACAGCCGGCATGCCTGCCAGCTACTGCTGGAAAGCGGCAGGGGCTGTGCTGGCGTGTGCTGGGCGAGCCCTCCGACTGAGGCTGCCGGGCCTGACCAGGCTGGACGGCCAGCGCGCACACATGGCTCAGTGTTTGCACGGCACAAGCACCTTTTAGAGCAAGATATATTTATGTAGAGGAGAAATGTCATCAACTGACAAAGTAGAAAATGCAAATTTTTTATTTTTTATTTTCAATAGACATATTCGTTGCGCTGATCAGCCGCATACATCAAACCACTGATCAGTGCAGGAGTGTGAGCAGAGGAGCTGAGGCGTGGTCGCAGCTGCGTGTCTCCATGAGCCGGCCACGCTGTTGCCAACACCGATCAGGCTATGGCGTGTTGCCCTTGCGTGTCACGGGCACATGCGTGAATGTGCACCCGCACAGCAATCTGAAGCAGGCTGATGCGGCGCACTTCATGGTAGGTGCATCCAGCACAACAGTCATGCTGCCAAACTTGTTCGGCAACACGACAATCCCTGCCGCCTGCTGCTGCGCCAGGCGAGTGCGCCGCCAAGGGCAGCGGCCTGGCTGTGGTGCCCAGGAAGGGCGATGCGCTGCTGTTCTGGGACATGCATGTCGACGGCACACGGGTGGACAGGGCAGCCCTGCATGCCAGCTGCCCCACGCTCAAGGTGGGTCCCGGCTGCTTGCTTGTTGCAACACTGTCAGCAGAACACAGCAGACGTGGCAGCAGCAGCACTCTCGCATGGCAGTCACGAGTTCTGCTTGCGCGGTAAGCAATGCTGTCAGCAGCATGTGCAGGAAGGTCGGTGGCTGCTGACTGCCATGCTGAAGGGCCGCGGTTGGCAGGGGTTTGGTCCCCCAAGGTGAGCTGGCGGCATTTGCCGCCAAGCAAGGGACATCCATCAGGTGGGACAAGAGGCTTGAAACATCCACACTGCCCTTTGAGAAGTTGTCACGTGGTTGAAATGCATGCATGCTGCAGACAGCAACTTGCGCATAGCCAGGAAGTTGTGGTGTTGGTTTGAGTTCATCTGGCTGGGGTGGGTCTTGGCATGCCTTCCACCGCATTCCAATAACCCAATCGGAAGCAGCAGCAGCAGGGCAGCAGCAGCGAGCCTAGCTGGCATGCACAGGAACCCCTGATGCATCAAGAGCAGCTGACTTTTCCGTAGGCAGCCCGCAACAGATGTGCCGCAGCAGGTTACCATCATGCGCAGCGACACGTTGAACGCCACCACGTGGATGCAGATGACGCCTAGAATCGGTTGTGTCATGCAAATAGCACCATCACCCTGCCGGCATTGCATGTTGTCTGTGTTTGGTCCTCTGCAGGGCACCAAGTGGACTGCCACCAAGTGGATCCACAACAAGCCGTATGGCGGCGACTTTGACGCCCTCAAGCAGGCCGCAAGCTGCACTGACACCGCAAATGACTGCGCGTGAGTGACAGCTGTGGCTCGTGCTTGGCAGCCAGCAGGTGCACATGGTGATTTACGTGTAAGGAAGGAGGTTGCATCGCTTGTTTGTTGCTCTCTGGCATCAGCCTGCTGTTGCACAGTCTTGTTGATGATCTGGCGTTGTGCTGCATCAAAACAAGGGCAGAAGGCATGTGGTGGCTGGCATTGCAGGCTGACCGCAGCAGCGGCAGCAGCACTACAGCGTCAGTACTTGCTGCAATGAGATGCTCGTCAGGCTTGCGGCTGAACACATTTGTTGCTGGCGTCGTTCTGCTGCCATCCCCCCCCCCCCCGCCCAACCAGAGCGCGCGTTGCTGCTGGCCGATGTGACAGCGAGCCCACGGTCATGCTGGGGCTCAAGGGCGAGTGCAGGCGCAGCTGTCAGGACTGTGTGGAGTGTGAACCGCTGGACCTCATGTGCCTGCGCCAAAACATGCGCAGCCTGCGGCACAAGCACCAGCAGTCGGAGCAGCAGCCGTAGTGGCTGCGGCTCTGGGACATGTGGGCGAGGGCTGCAGCTGGTGCTGTCTGGGAAACGGATGCAGCAGGGTTTGGATGGGGGCGACTGGCGTCTGCTAGCCTGACTGTTTGTGCGTGAAAGTTTTGCCACGCCCTGCACAAACACTGCTGAACAAAATGATCCATTGACAACCTGATATTGTGCCTGCAATGGTGCCAGGATTGTGCAAAGAAGGCAGCTGCAAAACATGGGATGCCTGGGCTGTTGCAACAATGTGCAGAGCAGGCTGCACACCACTTGTGTCTTCAGATGCGTCCCGTAAACATGTTTGATCGCAAGTACAGAAGTCGCCGGGTGTGGGCTGACTTGTGGACATTGCCGGGTTATGTGACCTCGTTCAGGCCGAAATATGATACCATGTGCCAGGTCAGGACACTACGTGGTGTGCTAGAGCCAGCTAGCTGCAGCTGTTGTTGGGTGACTCCGGCCAGCTGGTTTGACCCGGTTGTCATGTGTCATTAACAAAGTGGTATTGCAATCAGGAGTCTCATCAAACTGCTGGAGCCAGGGCGTGTTCCACGGCATACCTGTTCATCAGGCGACGGTATAAATTGACCAGGTATCCTTGGCCGTCTGAGCTGTTGATCCTTACAAACAGCAACTGCAGCTGGCATGTGAGAACATCAGTATGAACATACACTCATGCAGACATCATCAGCAAACGCTTTTGATGTCAAACGAGACCGCCAAGTTCAAACAACGTATTCGTGGCATACGGCTGCTTCACGGGCCACTAGTCGCCCACGGCGTTTGCAAGTTGCGCTGTTCCTGCATGATCGCGGGTACGAGACCCTTAGAAAACCTTTTGGAGCTATCTTTGGGCGCACTGTCATAGTAGCTGGGCGCAAAGGTAGAGGCGAAACTGCCAGCAGCAGCAACAAGAGGAGGCTTGCTGGTGGTGCTGCTGCTGCCACAGATGCCGCTGGACTGCTGCGGGCGCTATCCCAGCTGGCTTCAAGCACCACCATCGTGGTTGGCAGCCATCAAGCCTATGTGAGTGCCATGTGGTGTGTGGGGCACTGCACATGCTTCACGAGTACGCAGCATGTCTGTGGGCAGTCAGGGAACAGCAGCTGCAGCCTGAGGAGCAGCAGTGATAAAGGCGAGAAAACAAGGATCACTGAATGTTTACCTTGCAACGATTATCATGCACCGGCATCTGCATTTGAAGTTAATGCCTTGAGCTGCAGGTTGCTGCGTCGCAGCATACTGCATGTAGTCTGCTGCCGGCGTGTGCATGTGCACACCACTCATGCCACAGCAGCTGTTTGCGGCTCTTTTGGGACGGGCTCCTGCAAACACATCAGCCATCATGACAGTGCTCTGCCACCTTCAAGACACTCACAGGAATGCATTATTGCTCAACCATATTGCTTTCAAGCTGTGCAGTGTTGCTGTGGTGCAAGCTTATTGCTGTCTCTGCACCAGCAGCTGTTGCAGGCATCTCCAGTTGCCTGACAGACTCGACAAGGATCCCTCTTTGGTTTGTCAGCTGTGCTGCGCTGTGCTTCTGCCCTGCAGGCGCTGCTGGAGGCATTGGAGCCCCAGCTGCAGCAGCAGCTGCCGGGCATCCCCACAGACACGCTGGCCAGTGGCCTGTGGGCGATGAGCCGCCTGCAGCTGCAGCCCAGCAGCGACACCCTGGCCGCAGTGGCCGCGCACCTGCTGCAGCCGCCGCATCAACCTGATGGCGGGGTCGGCAGCAATCACCGACCTGGCAACAAGACGCTGCAGCAGGAAACAGGACGTCATCCAGTCAGCAGCAGCAGCAGCAGCCAGCAGCAGCAAGCAGCAGCAGCAGCAGCAGCATTAGAACAATGGCGCAAGTAGCAGCAGCACCAGGTTGGCACTCTGCAGTGCTCGTACGTTTGGTGGGCTGTGCTACAGCCTCAACTTCTTCATGCTGCGTGACCTGGGCTTCTGGGCGGCAGCGGCAGCAGCAGGCACGCAGCACCTGGCCAGCCTGAAGCCGCCAGGCATCAGCAACCTGCTGCAGGGCATCGCCGCCAGCGGCTGGCTGGTGGACCCCATGCCCACTGCAGGACAGCAGCAGCACCCAGCGTGATTCGCCAGACCGGATGCACCAGCAGCAGCTGCCTCAGCAGCAGGGCGGCCTGCGGAACCAGCTCACAGCAGCAGCGGCAGCAGCAGCGGTGATGAGGGCCGCATCGGTGTCGCTGCCTCGCCCTGTGTGGTGGCGCAGGAGCAGCATGCTGCTGTTGCTGCGCTGCTGCAGGCAGTGGAGCAGGCACTGGTGCAGCAGCCCCTGCAGCTGCAGCGCTGGCGCATGCGCGACATCAGCCAGATGTGCCAGGCGTACGCACTCATGGGCTGCAACTGCTCGCTGCTGTTTGCTGTCGTGGCAAACCACCTGCTGGAGTATGGGCCTGGCAGCAGCAGCAACAGCGGCAGCGGCAGCAGCACAGTGACAGCACCCAGCAGCAGCACCACCAACAACAGAGGTAGTGGTGCTGCGGCTCACCAACTCGGCTACACAGGAAGCCGGCAGCAGCTCCTGCAGCGACCACAGCAGCAGCAGCAGCAGCAGCAGTGGAATGTGCAGGCCAGCGTCCTGACTGCTGCCAGCAGCAGCATCGACCATGGCAGCAGCAGCAGCAGCAGCAGCAGCAGCCAGCACCATGCCAAGGGCAGGGGCCCCAGGCGGCTCGCTGAGTGCAGGCCCGGCGATGCAGCGGGCCTCGCGTGGGCCTATGTTGCTGCCTTCTGCCCCCACCAACTGCTGCTGCAGGAGCTGGCTGCAGTGCTGGCGGCGTGCGCTGGGCAGCTGCATGCAGCAGACTGCTGCCGGCTGCTGTGGGCGTACTCGACGGCGGGCGTGACGGACGCGCGCATGCTGGCGGCTGTCACAGCAGCGACAGCGGAGGAGATGCATGGCGTGCTGCCGCGCACGGCCGCTGGTGCTGTGTGGAGCCTCGCTCAGATGCGCTTTGAGGCGCCCGCCTTCATGGAGGCGGCGCTGGATCGGCTGGCGCTGTGCCTGGAGGCAACGCCAGTCGAGACGTCAGGCAGCAGCAGCAGCATGGGTAGCGGGCACTGCAGCAGCGGCAGCACACATGGCACACCCTCAAGCAGCACGCAGCAACATGCTGCTGCCGCACGTGCAGCAGCTACTGCACCCATGGGCAGTGCCACAGCAATGGACAGCAGCAGCAGCAGCAGCAGCAGTGCTGTGGACCGTCCCAGTGTGCTGCAGCAGCTGCTGCAGGCGCCCCCTGCCGTGCTGCTGTCGTGTGGCCCTGAGGCGCGCAGCACGCCTGCCGGTGAGCTGAGCATGCTGGGCATGATGCACAGGAGGAGGCGCAGCAGCGGCAGCAGCCAGCAGCAGCAGCAGCAGCAGCAGCTGAATGGCCAGACACCACAGCCGCAGCAGCAGCAGCAGCAGCAGAAGCAGGGCATGGGGTATGATAGTTGCGACGATGCGATCATGCTCCAAGAAGAGCAGCAGCAGTGGCAGCACCTGTCAGAGCTGGATGAGCAGCAGCAGCAGCAGCAGCAGCAGCAGCAGCAGCGGGCGCGTGTGCCCTACATGGCTGGCGAGCTGGTGCAGTGCAGCCACAGGGACGTGGCGCAGGCGGTGTATGCCTGCGGGCGGCTGCAGCACTACAACGGGGCCTTCTTCAGGGTTCTGCGCGGCAAGCTGCCTGGCCTGTTGCCAGGGTTCACTGATGTGCAGCTGGTTGAGGTTTTGTGGGGCCTGGCGCAACTTAACCTGTACCATGGACCAAACATGGAGGCTGCTGCCTCGGAGGTAAGTGCACGGCAGCGGGGTAGGGTTGGGCTGTGTTGTGTGGGGGAGTTCACTTGCAGCAGGCAGTGCAGCACATACGCTGGGCTCTGCAGGAACTGTGCCACATCATCAAACCCCTGCAACCCACAAATACGTTGCTGCGCCCACTCCTGCCCATCATCACTCAACTCGCACCTGCTGCACAGTGCAAGCCCTGCAGCGCGTGTGACAGCCTGCTTGCTGCCCGGGGCAGCTGATGTGTGCTGTGCTGAAGCGACTCGAGGCGTGCCCTCTTCAGCATGCACCACCATTCCTGCGCTGTCCCCCCATCTCCCTCTGCAACTGCTTGTGCCTGCGCCTGTGCAACTGGCGCCGCGCAGCTGCTGCAGCGCGCGCCGCGCCTGCCGGCGTCCCTGACGGCGCTGTCGGCCTGGAGCTTCGCCTCGCTCAAGCACAGCAGCGCGGCGCTGTCGGGCGCGCTGGCGCGGCGCGCCGTGCAGCTGGCGGGGCGGCGGCAGCTGCGCCCGCTGGACGCCAGCCAGCTGGTGCGGGCGGCGGCGCGGCTGGGGCACCGGCACGAGGCCTTGTTCAGGGCGTGTGCGGAGGTGAGGGGCGGCAGGGGCGTGCAGGGTGTGCCTGGGTGTGGCGAGCGTCGTGTCTGTCTGGCTGCCTGCTTATGAGCAGGGGTGGTGGGGGGATGTGCAGGGAGGGATGAGGGGGCACTGCTCGGTGCTCTGGCCAGTCTTCACGCTGCTGCCTGTGCCATGGCGAGAAGATTCGGCTGCTGCAGCCAGGCCTGTGTAGCCGCTATGAGCGCTTGGGTGAGTATGAGGGCGGCCTGCCGCCAAACAGCACAACGTGTGATATTGATCAGTGGCTGCCTGCTGCTGTCCTGCTTGCTCTGTGCATGGCATGGCATGTTGTGTGTTGCGCTCTGCAGGTGCTGCAGCAGCACATGCCCCGGCTGGGCGACTCCATGCTGGTGAGCAGCCTGTGGGCGTTTGCGGTGGCGGGCGTGCTGCCCAGCAGCCTCTTCTGCCAGGGCTGCCTCAAGCTGAGCAGCCTGCCGCCGGACAGGGCGCGGCCGCTGCTGCTGCTGCAGCTGTTCCAGGCCGTCACGCTGCTGCAGGTGAGCTGCGGGCGTGGTCGGGGGGCTTGCCGGCAGCAGTTGCAGAGCGCGCCGGCAGCTGCAGGCGTGCCTCGAGTCCCTGGAGTTTTGCAGAGTTGGCGGTTGGCTTTGCCCGAGTGCAGCCTGGCACCAAGGCTGAAGCTGAGGAGCCTGACTGCAGACAGCGCAGGGTGACTGCTTCTGCTGCTGCTGCTGCTGCTGCTGCTTGCACTGCCAGTGCGTTCAGGCAGTGACGCTGCTGTATGAGACGTGCCTTGCTTCCATTGCTCAGCACAGCAGTGGGTGTGCTGACAGCATGCACATGCAGAAGGTGTCACAGTGGGCAAGCTGCTGCTCACCACAGCCTCCTGCGGCTGCTGCTGTCGCTGCTTCTTCTGCTTGTCTGGCAACAGGATGCCTTTTCAGGCACAGGCTTAGCCCTCCTGCCTCGCTGCCCCCCAAGCTGATGGCAGCAGCAACGCGGCAGTGGATGTTCAGCAACAGGCGCAGCCCGGGCTGGCGGCCCAGCCGGCTGCAGGCGTCGGTGGCGGAGGCGCTGCGCGGCGGCCTGGGGCTGGCGGTGCGGCAGGAGGCGCTGACAGACGACGGCCTGTTCAGCATCGATGTGGCTGTGGAGTGGAAGGGCAGGTGCGTGCAAGCTCTGGTTGGTGCGCTGCTGCTCCGGCTGCTTGCTGCTGCTGCTGATGCTGCTGCTGCTGATGCTGCTCTTGCTGCTGATGCTGTTACTACCACTGTGCCCTGGCAGTGAGCGGTAGAGCGGGTGCATGCAGAAGTCCGGCTTGTACGTTGGCGCCATTGCTGCTGTGCTGCGAAGGCCAGCATGTGCACCAGCAGTGGCTACACCGGTGACGATTGCCAAGGTGTGTGTTGGAAGGCAGGGTTCATTGTTGCCGCTGACCATAGGGTGCGGCCTGCGCATGCTGCTATCGCCACTGGTGCTGGCAGGTCTGTTGCGGTGGAGGTCGATGGCCCTGCACACTTCACCAACTCCGTGCCGCGTAGCCTGCTGGGCAGCAGCCTGGCCAAGCAGCGCTGCCTGCAGGCCAGGGGCTGGGCAGTGCTCAGCGTGCCGTACTACACCTGGAGTGACCTGGCACAGCAGCAGCAGCAGCAGCAGCAGCAGCATCCTGGAGTGAAGCAGCAGGGAGGACAGGTTGCTGCATCTTCTGTGCTGACAATCACTGGGGAAGTGGCTGCAGCGGCAGCAGGTCCAAGTAGGCCTCATTCAAGCGAGCAAGCTTCCAGCAGGACCAGCAGCAGCAGCAGCAGCGGCAGCAAGAGGGCTGTTGTAGCTGAGCAGTCTGCCGATCGTGAGGGTGGTGGGGCAGCTTTGGGGTCCGCAGTATCAGCAGCACGGGTGCATTGGCTTGCTGCTGCCTTGGACGAAGCTGTGGCAATGGCCGACATGCCTAAGGGCATGCCTTGCCTGCAACAGTTGATCCAAGATGCAGTAGTGTAACAACATCATGGTACTGCAAAGCTTTCATCATCATCATCATCATCATCATCATCATCAGCAGCAGCAGCAGCAGCATCCTCATCATGTTGGCATCATGTGGCTGCAATGCTTTGTGGGTTGCATGCGTGTGTCTGCGGCCTGTGACAGCCGTGAGGAATTGTGCGCTTCAGTTTTGCATTCACGGTGACTTCCACCTGAAGATAGTCTGGCTCCAGCTTGACACCTGCAGCTGGCACCAAGTTAGGTGCCATGGCCATCATGGCCATTATGGCATCTAGCCAGGTCAACGGCCTGCAGGCCAGCTGGTAGAAACCTTTCAACTGTCCGTGGCAGTGCATTAACTAGCACAGCCTTAGTACGACATTTTCTCGTGACAGCGGTGCCCTGCAGGGCCAGCTGGGGCACGGTGCGGCGACGGGTGCCCCTGGATCAGGTGTGCATGGACGCCACCAACACAACACGTATTGGATGCAACACGTAACTTCCACAATGTGGATGTTGCATGGTCAACATTGCCCACCCGACAGCCATCATGATAGGCTCATTAACATTGGGCACAAGCCTTGGGTTCAACTTGAAGGACGGCTTCGGTCATCAAGCCTTGACATTGGCCTGCTGCATTGCTGTAACAGCCATAGAAGCACCTGGACATACTACTGGCAATATATGGGAACAGGAAGCTACGGTGGCACAGCGGCTGCCGCACACAACTTGCAAACCCTGGCAGGCTGCCATAAAAAGTGTATGCCATGTCAAGGAACATCGCGTACAACAGCGCACGACTCTAACGTTGGGACCAGGGGTTATATATGCCTCTAAAGGCAAAAGCGGCCCTACTACTAGCCACAGTAGACATTGTTTAGCCAGTATACTATCCCCTTGCTGAATGCCCGGCTGGCACAACCAACACACTCAGCAATCCATCCTCATGTGCGTGTTGGAGTTCTGAGACCCAAGGAGCACGGGACAAACTGGGAGAGAGTGACATCATGACAATGGCAAGCAAAATCGAGTTGCACAGCACCATTCTTCAAACAATACTAAGCCTTCACATCATTGCCAGGCACTAAAGATTCAGGAACAGCCGTTTTGCATTACATGTACTGCATATGAAGCTGTGTTAACAACGTCGGGCAGGCAAAACTTCACTAGAACAAGTGAAAACCGCTCACATGTGACTGTACAGTCAGCACAGTTGCTGCACAATGCAGGTCTGACAGTGAAGCTGCATCACGCACACCTTCCCAGCTGCACACTGATCATTAGAATGGCAGTGGTGCTCATGACATGCTGACATTCACACGAAACCAAACCCAACACCAAAGTAGGGTCACAGGCCCACCCACTAAGGAGCCAAACAAGGATCACTGGGTCCAACAACAACAAAGAAGGACGACCATCAACCCAACTAATCCAAAGCCTCAACAAGTTCTGTGTATGGTTTGATGAATATCGATCGTAGCAACAGCCAGTACACCTGCTGCATGATGACCGGCTGCAGCCCACAGATGCACACATGCCACCAATCACCCCAGCTGCAGCTACAATGTGTCAGCTTTTTTTCGACCTAACTTACGTATGTGGCTGCCAGCAGTGTTATACTAGTACAGGAGTGTGGGCAGGCTCCCAACAATCTGGGGAGCATCAACCTGCCACACCACACCACATGGAGCCCCACATAACCTCTCAACTGTGTGCAGTGCATACCTAACAACAAGTCTGCATGCAGTCTGAGCATGTTACTGTTGCCTGATAGGACAGCACAAGACGATCCTTGCACCAGCAAATGCCGATTGAGGATGCTGTTGCAGTTGCCAGCCACAAGACCCAAGCCCACCGCCTGCATTAAGTGAAGTCTTGCACGATGCTGCCGTCTGAGAGGGCAAATGAGGTAGGTACAACACGCCATTCAGATACAAACCTGTCAACAGCACCGCCCGGTGTTGCGCGCTGACGTGTAAGCCATACACAGAACACTTCTGCATACAAGAGCGACCATGTGCTGGACTGATTAACCATCACGCCCAGTTGCAGCCCCTGCCTTATCATGGTCTAGCATCATCATCATCAATGTGCAAAAACCTCAAAAATTGCAAACCACAGTGTGCAGCTGGCTAGTGTAGGCTGCTGGCCCAAAGCGCAGCCTCCAGTGCCGCAGCATGTGTGCTGGTCGTCGCTGTTGGGTTGGTGGCAGGTGACAGGCACTCTGGCGTGCAGTCCCCACTGAGCAGCAGTGTAGCTGCCGCCCGTACGCCTGCAACCTTTGCTGGGGGGCTGATTGAGCCACTGCAGCTGGCTGCTGCTGCAGCCATGCAGGGCTGCATCAGCATCTGCCTGTTGCTGCTGCTGCTGGGCTGGGCTGTGCAGGCATAGGCCGGGATATCCAATGCTGCTGGTGGTGCTTGCTGTCATCATGGTGCTGCCGCTGCTGCAGCTCATGCAGGCTGAGGACTGGCGGAGGCACATGCCGGCTGTTGGCTGCTGTGCTGCTGCTGCTGCTGCTGCTGGCTGCAGGCATTGTCCTGCAGGCTGCTGTTGATGCACGCGCACTGGACGCTGTCGCTGCCGCTGCAGGCAGGTCATGAAGGTCAACCCTGCTGGTTTGCTCTGCGTCGGTGTTCGTCGTCTGATGTCTTGTGAAGTTTTGCTGATCATGCTGCTGCCGAGCTGCGTCATCTGTGCCGCAAGGGCCACAAATGCTGCTGCCTGCTGATGCTGGTAGTGTGGCTCCTGTCCACCTCGAGCTATGCTGGTGATCTAGGATTGGCAAAGAATCTGCTGTGGTTGCTGAGGTGGACCTGCTGACCTTGTGCAAGTCATGCAAAATCTTACCACTCAAGGTCTTGAATGGTGAAGTCACTGCTGGGCTTGCTGCTCCTGGAGTGTCAACACTCATCTGCATCACAGCGGACAGCTTGGATGCCGGCAGTGTGTCCTTCGTTTCTGATGTGCAGTCAGTGCTGTTCAGCAAGCTGTCCATGCTGCTGGGAATTTTGGAGCGCGGCGCGCCAATTTGGAGGTTCCAATTGGCAGCAAATGGTCCGCTTTCAAGTGAATAGAACCTGTCAACAGGTTGACATACTGCTTTGATGCTTGATGTCCTACACAGCACAACAGCAGAGAGCATCCATCAAGCAGTGATCCAGCGAACGAGTACAGCGAGTGAGTGCTCAAGGTCCCTCACATGATCAGATACTGTAAAAAGGAATTACATACAGTACCGGAGTAAGTGAAGCACTGTGCCTCCAGCTGCAGCTTAGGCTGCTGCTCAAGCACTACACGCACCTGGTGTTTGCTGTATTCGAGGCAGCACTGATGTAAGGCAGCATGAGTGACGTTGATCAAGACGCGACTGTGCTTTGTTATGTGCAGCCAAGTTTATTTGTCGTTGAGGCTTACAGCCCGGGCCCGATCGATACGTCAACTACCATGGCAGGCGAGGAAGCTAGGCAGGTGGATTACTGTAGAGTCAATCACCGTCGTATACTGCATGGAAAACCGTTCACTGCATGTGAATGAAGGCAAAGTAAATGCCCCGCACGCGCTGGATCCAGTCAAACAAGTGACGGTTTTCTGCCACAGCGGCATTAACCACCGCTGGAGACCCTTGTGGTCGCATATGTTTTTACGTGGTGCGTTTATTATTTTTCAGCTGTCCTGCAGAGGATCGATTGTTGCCCGTTGCGGTGAATTGCTGATCATAGGTTCCCAGACTTCAGCAGGCTGTTGCCAGCTGTTCACCCATCAAAGTAATCAATCATAAGAAGTTTAACAAATCAGCTGCATCTTGTAAACCTCAAACCCAGCAGCGCTCGGCCAACCAGCTGATGTTCGAGCTGGAACCCACCGCAAGTTCAAATTGCCTTGGAATAAGCTCGTTAAAGATTTCGAAGGTTTGTTGGCGGGCGTGAACAGGGCACAGCCCGTGAGAGCAGAACGGTCGCACAGCTGCTGATGCTGCTACATCTGATGATGGGCCCCATTGGTAGCTACAGACCATGAGCAGGCTTGCTTTGCAAGCCTGGTGCCTTCTACTGCTGTTGAATTCGCATGGTGAGCAAAGGGTTTGACAGCTGCTTTGCAGCAGTTGTGGCAGCCTTCTTACAGTGGTGGTCCACTTCAGTATGTGTGGAAGCAAACATTGTGTGCATGGACCCGGTGGCAAGCAAGCACGCATGTGAGCTAGCAGCAAATGCACATTGCATTTAATCAGCATCGCAAATACCGACAGCAGTATGCCTAGCATGCAGCTCACTGTGAACCCGATACTATATTGCTATTGCTCAGTACAACCCCTTCACCGCTTCGGTGGTTGAGCAGCGCGCTATCCGTTCAATTGTTCCAGCTTTCACCAGTGCATGAGTGTGCACCTCCAAAATTTTGTGCCCATGCTTGCTAAGCACTTGGTGATGTCTGTTGCATGGTTGTGTGCCTGCCTGGTGCTTCCTCCAGTGCTCGACATCCATGCAGTGGCACCTGTGCCTGCTGCTGCAAGGACGGAAGCAGCGCAAACAGCAGCAGCAGTCATTACGCCCAGCCCTGCTGTCAGCATCATCAGCCTTGCAGCTGGCAGGGCCACACAGTACACGTGGACAGTTGAAACAGCCACATACCCCTCCGGCCTCAGCATCAGGGTTGGGGCGCGTAATGGGAACCTTGTGATCTCTTCAAACTTCACTCGCACGGCAGCAGGCAGGGTGGGTGTTGTGTCGGGCGCCATACGTGTGGACAACCCAGGGCAGGGGAGCCTGTGGTTGACGGCGGTGCAGGTGCTGGTGCAGCAGCCGACAGCAGAGCAGATGCCTGTCAGAGGCATTGCAGAGTGTCCACAGAACCAGGAGGGCATCGTGGTGGTGGCTGCGCGGCAGGCCATCACATGCCCGTTTGCAGTGCAGCTTCCAGGCAGCAGCAGCGCAGCAGTGGCAGTGCAGGGGCAAGCATTTGTTCTGGGCGGTGGGCAAGTGGCCAGTCCTGCAAGCATGGCTGCGTTCAGCAACGCCGCAACATACACCAGCAGCGGCACTGAAGGCAGCACTGCAGCAGCAGGTGCTCTGGATCTCGGCAAATGCGCAATGGTCAGCGATTCTTTTGCGTCAGGGCAGCTGTACCTGGCGCCTGGGGCCGTGGCAGCTGGCAGCAGCATGCCTGCGCTCGGCGGAGCACTGGCGGTGTGCGGCACCGTGCGCAGCCTGTACAGAGTTGCATTCGGCCCGTATGTCAATGATGGGGCCTGTGGCACGTACAAGGTGAGAGCTATGCAGGACGGCTGGCAGCGGCAGCAGCAGCAGCAGCAGCAGCACGCTTCAGAGCCTGACCTCGACAGGTCAGCTAGGTGTGTGCGATGCTCAGCCTGAAGCAGCAGCAGGAGCAGCACGGGCAGGGGATGAGCACATGGTACTACTGCCTTCCCTGCCGTGGCGCCTCGTTGACCTGAGCAGCAGCAAGGCCGCTTGTCTCTAGCTTCTTGTTACTCCCGCTGTGCTGGTCATACACTCTGGTTGACTGGCGACCTCTGTGCCACAGTATGGCGCCACCTTTGACCACACTAGCTCAACCTGCATGCTTGGCTTCAAGCACATCATGGAGCATGCTGAATGCCCTGCTGTTCGCATCGCAACCTCGACCACCCCAGCAGGTGATGCGCACGGCGCGGGTCAACCCTCTGGGAGGACAGCAGCCGCCAGCTACAGCCGCATCACTGGTGCTGGTGTCTGTCACAGACTGCAGCAGCCCAACACCGCCAGCGCCGCTCCTGCCGCCACCACCGGCTGGCCCGGTGCCCCTGCCTGCACCCAGCAGCAGCATGCCGCCAACCACACAGTCGGTGATCTTTGGGCCGCCCGCAGTGCCACGCCCAGTGTACGTTCCCGTACCGACTGCAGCACCGCTGGCAGCGCAGCACTACGCACCTGTCGCATCAGCGCCGCTTGCGCCAACACCAGCTGCTCCTACGCCAGCGCCTGCTGGCGGCGAGTACTACTACACCTACGAGTATGAGGCCACCGTGCCAGCAAGCAGCAGGCGTAGAAGAGGCAGGCGACGACTTCAGGAGCAGCAGCAACAGCAGCTGAGCAACAGCAGCAAATTGGGTGCTGGTGAAAGCAGCTCCGTCCGCAGCACCAGCACCACTGAGCATAGTGCTGTTTCTGGCAGCAGCAACAGCGATGTAGAGGGCAGCAGCACTGACGCCATTGAAGCTCCTCACGGAGCTGGTCTGGGCGCTGGGCTGGCTTGGCTGCCGCAGCAGGAGCAGCGGCCTAGCAGCCAGGAGCAGCAGCAGCAGAACATGCTGCAGGCAGGGCGGCAGGAGTCTTGGCCGCAGACCAGCATACACCGCCATCATCACCAGCAGCAGCAAGATCATGGTTGGGCAGGGCTTGCAGGCACACAGCAGTTAGAAGCAGCGTTTGGCCAGGCTGGCATGGACCTGCAGCAGCTGCAACAAGCCCTGCAGACGGGCTACGGCCTCACCCAGGGGTTGCCAGCAGCAGACAGCAGCGCCCTTCACCCAGCTGTGGTGTTCAGCAGTGTGGAACCCCCTGGCCTACATCTGCAGCAGGAGGCAGCTGGTGGTGGTTGGCGGGATCAGCAGCAGCAGCAGCAGCAGGAGCAGCAGGTGGAGCAGCATCTGCTGCCAGCTGATCAAGGCATGCAGCAGTACAGCTCAGACATCAGCGACCATCTGCTGCTGGTGAACGCAGACAGCAGGGAGCAGCGCTGGCAGATGCGGCAGATGCGGCGCCGCCTGCAACAGAGCACTGCAGCGCTGCAGCCCGGCGCGGGTGCCGCCTACTACAGTGCTGCTGCAGCAGCAGCTGACAGCAGCATGCCGAGCGTTGCCTTTGGGCATGTGAAACTGGACAGCACAGTGCTCAGCTTTGCCTGGCAGCCCAAGGTGGCAGTGACGCCTGCAGCGTTGACGCTGCAGGTCGGCAGCACGGCAACGCTGCAGTACAGTGTACAGGTGCTGCGGACGCAGCTGCCGCACAGGGTGCTGCTGCGGGGCTCGGTGCTGCTGCGCAACCCGCTGAGGGTGCCTGTGCGGCTGGCGGAGGTTGCGGTGGAGGCGCCTGCAGCAGGCCAGCCTGCATGGGGCTACTCAGCAGCCACATGCAGCACACCAGGCAGCAGCAGCGCGTCAGGTGCCAGCATCGCAAGCATCCTCGCCAGCAGTGTCACTGTCCCTGCAAAGGGCCAGCTGGCTTGTAGCTTTGTGCTGAGCTACCCGGCCGAAGCGCCTGCACAGGGCGTTGTGTTTGCCAGGGCGACGACAGATGCAGGCCGGGAGCTGGTCAGCGCACCCTTCAGCTTCACACGGCCTGCAGCAGCACCGGCTGCCGCACACGCTGCAAGGCTCGGAGCTTGCGCGATGGTCAGCGACACGTTCATGGCAGCCACGGACAGCGCTGCTGTGCTGGCACCCAGCAAGGTGCCTGCCAGCGGCACCAAGGCGCCGGATACCGCTGCTGCAGCACTGGGGATCGGCAGCAGCAAGGGCGGGGTGCTACTGTGTGACAGTGCAGCATTTGCATACACCGCAACGCTTGGGCCATACACTGCCAGCCAGTGTGGCAACTATAAGGTGGGATGCAGCTGCTGACAAGCCCTCGCACAATTGTCCCTGGAACGTGCACGACGTGTGCAAATCTACTGCCGTGCTATGAGAGTAGTAGTAGTTATGTATGTGGATCCAGTCACCATATCAGATGTTACGAGCCACCCTAGGCTATGGCCTTTGCATCTGCGGAGGGGAGTTGCTCCGCCACTCACCCATGTGCTGTTTGCTCTCCACTGCATTGGGGGTAGCACTGATGGCCTCTGATGGCCTTGGCAAGCTGTGTGTGTGCAGAGGCCCCTGCTCATGCTATTCCACACACATTGTCCTTAATTACATGCTGACTGCTGCCACTTACCACCTCTATGCAACTGCAGGTGCTGAGCTATGTGCGAGTGCACCCCATGAATGGCAGCATCATAGCGCCCGCCCACCAGTCAGCAAGCGCCACAGTCGACGTCACCGGCTGCTCACCTCTGGGAGGCATCGCAGCCGCCAACCTGGTGTCAGCAGCTGCTGTCAGCGCCACCACCAGCGCTCACAGCAGTCTGGGGGCCTCCGGGACAACGCTGGCGCTGCCAACTGTCACACTGCAGCCGTTGGAGATCCGACAGGTTACCAGCTACGTCTGGAGTGTGGACAGCACGCCCGCCACACCAGACGTCAGGCTGCCTCACGGCCAGGCGTTTCATGCAGCGTTCATGGTGCAGTACAGACGCAGCGCAGCACCGCCAGGGGTCACCATCAGCGGTGTCTTGACGGTCCGCAACCCCAACTTGCTGGACGCCATCTGGCTTGCACAGGCGCAGGTCGAGCTCAGCGTGCCTGGCGGGACGGGGCCGTCTGCCCGCGCATGGGCCAGCTGCCCTCGCGATGCATCTGGGCATGCAACTGTGTCAGGGCAGCTGCTGGGCAGCGGCAGCCTGCATTGCAGTTGGAGCATGGAGCTGCTGGCTGCCGGGCCTCACTCTGACCTGATTTCGGCTGGCAGCATGGCGCAGCTGGTGGCGGTCGCGACCACCAGCACTGGCAGGGAGGCGGCGTCGGCGGCAGTGCCGCTGGGCAGCGTGCCAGCAGGAGCCAAGGGTGCCAAGCCAGCCGGGGCATGTGCTGCGCTGACGAGTGCATTCCAGATGGTGGGCCCTGGCGGCGAGCAGCTGCTGCTGCCTAGCAGTGCCCTCAGCAGCAGCAACCTGCTGCCTGGGGAGGCTGGCGGAGGCAGGGCAGCTGATGTGGTGTGCAACAGCCTGAGCTTGAGCTATGGCGCAACATATGGCCCGCTGACTGACACGCAGTGCGGCACGTACAAGGTGAGGCTGTCTGACAACAGCCTTCACAACTGTCGGACCCGTCCGTGGGCCCTGTCCTTGGGCGCAGCCCTGGGCTGCTCATGCAGAGATTTGTGTCACCGCACACATTCAGATTGAAAGGGCCAGATGCGGATCTGCTACGAGTGCATGTGTCAATCACAACTGCAGAAGCACAGTGCGAACACGTGCATGTGTCACACCCATGCGTTAGTCCAGCTGTTACAATGATGCGGCAGTGGTGCTCTTAGTGTGTTTTGTCTCACATCCACATCAGCGCAGGCATGCTGCCTGACAGTCTGCTGGCGCCCCTTGCTGCGTGTGTGCCCTTGCAGACCACCAATGTGGCCACGGCCAGCCCCACCACTGGCCAGGGTGACCTGGCAGCGGCAGCAGCAGGTATGGTCCTTGAGTTCAACGGCTGTCCTGGTGCAGCAGCTACCTTGAACATCACAGCGCTGCAGCTGCAGATGCTGAAGGCCACCTACTGGGATGTCACTGGCCAGATTGCTGCAGGCAGCAGCATTGCGGTGTCTGTTGGCTCAACTTTGGATGTCGCTTTTGGGCTGCGGTATACAGCCACAGCTGGGCCAGCAGCACGGCAAATGGTTGGAGCTGTCAGCATCCGCAATGTCGGCAAGGCTGCGCTGCAGATGTCGCAACTGCTGCTGGATGTGACGCCTCTTGAAGCAGGCATGGCAGGCCAGGGGGCACTGTTGACGTGGGGTGCGACCTGCCCAGGCGGCAGCAGCTATGGCGGTGTCAGCAGCATTCCTGCAAACACCAGCATCAGCTGCACCTTCACGGGGAACGTTCCTGCAAGCCTGACAGGCGCAGCGTCTGTTGTTGCGCGGCTGCAGCTGGTGGATGGCTCGGAGGCAGCCAGCCCTGCAGCGCTGGCTGACTTCAGCAAGGCCCCAACTGCTGTTGTGACCAGGGGCAGGTGTGCCATCGTTGCTGACCAGTTCGTGTCAGGAGCTGGGCTGCTGCAGCCAACCCGCACAAGCCGGCCAGCCGCTGCTGCTGCCGCCAGGCAGGTGTGCAGCAGCCACAGCGTGAGCTTTGTTGCGTCGCTGGGCCCCTTCACCGAGGCGCAGTGTGGGCAGCAGCTTGCGGTGAGTGCTGCACCACAGCAATGTCAGACGCATGCTCAAACATGTTTGCTGAGTGTGATCGCGGGCAGTTGCGCGCCACCATGCCTGCTCATGCCTGAAGGTGTCTTGTGCGAATTGGCTGCCAACTGCAGCAGTGAAATGCTGCCCGTAGCAAGCTTGGAGCAGCTCTGTGCTTCATGCATGAAGCAAGAGCGGCAACATAGCTGTAGGATGGCCGTGAACGGCTGTGCGTATGTGCTGCTCTTCTGCTGCGCAGGTGGTGAACCTTGCCCGCGTCAGCCCTGTCAGCAGCTCAGCCATACAGCTACCCATCAGCGTTGCCACAGTCCTGGGTGTGAACATCGCCGGCGGCTGCGGCAGTACAAGCAGCGGGACAAGCTGAGGCATCAGGGAGCAGACTCCAATAAAGCACACTGTGGTGTGGTGCGTATGCAGGCTGCCTGGTTTGGTTTACTGCCATTTGTATGTTTACCAAATTTGTGCTCACAATTTCTTTGTGGATCTTATGTGGGAGCGTGCAGTTACATGTCTGTGTTACATGCCGTTCAACTGGGAGCTGACATGCGTCCTTCGTCGTGAAAGAAGACTGCACTAGCATTCAGTACATGCCAAATGCCCACCACCCACCCACATGCATGGAGCAACTGCTGCTGTTGCTGTAGTACGCACGCACTGCTGTTCCTTTGTTGTGCTGATGGCCAGCAGTAGGTTACAGGTTATTCTTCATTGTTTGAGATAATCAGCAGGTGTTACTTCTTCTGTAACTGCAAGGGTGTGAGAGTGCTGACAGCAAGCAGATTGGTTCACTGGCCAGCCATTTTATTGCACGCTGCACAGATTGATGGGCATGGGCGTGGTCTGGAGGCTCGAGGAATGGTGCAGCATGACGAGCATGGTAAGCAGGGCAAATCGTGCCAGCTACCTTATCACGGCCAAGAAGATGATCTGCACTGCCATCTGTTTTACGCTGGTGAGGCAGCCTTTGGATGGGCCCTGATGCCTTTGTGGCCTCCTAAATGAGTGCCAAGTTAGGACCATGGCAAAACTAATGATTGATTCAAGTAGGCAGGACAGTGTTGAGGGTTCTGCAGCCCCCAGAAACTGGCATTCACTTCCATTGTCAACAGGTTAATGTCAACTGTTACTCAGGTGTGTGCACTGCACCATCCCTTCAGACGTGCGTGATGCACCACACATGTGTCGTGTCTTTGCACATGCTCTGCGTCCAGAGCGTGAACAGCAGCAGAATGTTCTGCTGCTTGCTTCTCTGAGTCAGGCAGGCTGGGTTGCTGTGCCATGGTCTGGGAGTCTCATTAGGGTGCACTTGGTGCCTCCACATGTTCAAACAGCAGGCGGGGTACGCATACCACGTGTCTTTGAAATGCCACCTCATGATGGCAAATGGGCAGCACTCATGGAGTGTGGTGAGGCGGCAAGATCCACATCAAGCGTTACAAAACTCTTCCTACTACCGGAATGACGGGGTCAGTAACTTATTTACTTACATTGATCAGGGTTAGTCGCTTCGACCAGGTGGCACATACTATGAGTATGTAAAACGATCTTAAGCAATAGATAACATCTGCCACACTGCGAATATTGTATGCGTTTAAGTTTGAATTGCCTGCAGCCGCTATACTTGCGTATTACATTCGTGCAGCTACCAGCTGGCGACAGGTGCTGCCCGAAGGCGTAGCTGTCATACAGGCAGGACACGGTAGTCTGATGACTGACTGACAACACCATGCGCGCGGCATATGAAAGCTGCACGCAGTTCAACACCTGTTGACAAGTAAATTAGCATAGGTGTATCACATATTAAAACAGCTGAGTCGAGCTCTGGAGGCCGTAGCAATCAGGACCAGCCCCCTGCAACAGGAAGCTGCCTGCTGCACTTGTTCAGCTCGTGCTCTCGCGCATCTTTATGTAGCTATTTGTTTGCTGGCTGTTGTACAAGTACAGACGTAGTTGACTTTTTCAGCAGCTTCATCAGCGGTGGCAAGCAACAAGCCTTGACTGACGCGAAGGCCGCAACGCCTCCTATGAGGGTGCGTTTTGTGATGAAAGTTGTCGGATTACAGAGGGAAATACTCCGTGTAGTTTATATCTGCTTTGCATGTGATACTATGGTGACTGCAGAGGGGCAGAAGAAAGGCGGGCCCAACGCCCACGATGTAATTTACAGCAGTGCTTCGCCTTCACTCATACGCAACAGTACTTGTTTATGTAGGTTCTACTAGGAAGTAGGCCTGCTCCATCAGCAGGGACAACTCAGCACAAGAGGGCCCGCCCTGCAGCTCTACCGATTCACGCCCAGGACTTCAGCTCTGCCCTGCGCCATGGGCTGCAGGAAGAGGTTGTTGTGGAAGGTGAGCCGTCGAGTGTAAAATCTCCGACGAAGGGCTGCCAGGTACACCTGCAGCATGCGGCACGTGGTGCAAGTGTTCCACGCTGTTGCTGGTGCAAGCGTTCCACGCTGTCAACACGACGTTGCTGCGTCATGGTCACCCTGTTGCAAGTCGAAGGGTCCCTCCTGCAGCAACTCAAATCATACAAATGCAAATTATGCATTTACACTTGCTTGCTGCCAGGCATTACTGTGCGGCAGCCTGCAGCACTCCTCCATCCTTGTAGCCGCAAAGCTGACAAACCAGGCCAGATTGTCTTACGCACCAACCATACCTCTGCCCTGTTGTGATTTGCACGCAGGCCTGCTCCATGTAACAGCAACCCAAGCAGGCAGCTGCTTTGAGCGCTTCGAAGACATTGAGAGCTTGTCGGCGCCCTCGTTGCAGCCGCTGAGCAGTGCACTCAACCGCGCTAGCTCAGCCAGCTCCAGCCGTATTGTGAGCGAGGCCATCTGTCTCGCAACACCGCCAGAAAATCCCACAGCAGATACAGAGAACCCACGTATGATGGTCCGCCACGTTACACGATCTGACAGCAACAGCAGCACCCAAAATGGCACCAGTGGCACATTGAGCCGGGCAGCAGCAGGTGTGCGCGGCGGCTTGGGTGAAGCCGTGGAGGTCCAGCTGCAAGCTTGTGAGCGTGCTCTTGTGCTTGATATGTACACTGCAGAGGTGCTGCAGGCGTCAGCACATGTGCGGCGGCAGCGCAGGCGTGCAGTGATGCGTGCGCTGCGTGCCAGCAGGGACGCTGGGCGGGCCCTGCTGGGGGCACCTGGCGCTGCCCTGGCTGGCTGCCTGGCATCTCTGGACGCAGCAGGGGCTGACGGCAGCAGCGAGTGACTGAGCCGGCAGCCCTGGCCTCATGCCGAGCGATGTACACCCTTGGCGAAACAGCACTGATCCAAGCAACCAAGTGAGCAGACCTGCAGACAGTTGACAAACACTCAAGGGGCTGCACCTGAGGGCGGTGCTTCCTGGGGTGCCGGTTGTATGCATAACTAGCAGCAGATGGGCAGTAGGGTTGGGTGGAGTTTGTGTGCATGACGTGCAACACTCGCTGTGTTGTGTGGCCAGGGTGTCGTAAACTAACCATCAACCAATTGGCGGGCATCAACAATTGGCATCGACTTTGTGATGCGCATGAAAGCGCTGCAATTTGGATGCTGGTGTGCATGTGTTGCTTAATAAGTGGTGTAGGTGCTATATATGTTGGCAGCAGCAGCAGCTGCATCAGGGATCATCTGGCTGTAGTGCTTGGGCCTGCATGGACCTCTGGTGTGTGCTTGCAGATGCACATTTTGTGTTGCAGGCGATAGGGCCACTGTGTTGTGTCACATGTGAAGTGGGGTGTTGTTGAGCATAAGATGTTGTGATGAGTTACTAGCATGCCAGCGCATGTGTTGTGGCTGCCAACCCAATAGCTGCCCTCTGCATGGTGGATGTATACAGCGGCATCCCTGCTGCACATCAGATGCATAATCAAAAGGGTGGTGGTATGGGCAGCAAAATAATCATGATTGCTTCTGTGAGCATATCAGGTTGTTGTTCGTCAGGGCAAGGTTTGTTGCAGCTATGTTTGCACTGGTTGACAAAGCCTGGTTTTTCTGCTACTGCAACATAGCGCCAGCATTTGCGTGCTTGTGATTCCTCAGCGGTAACGCTGGATTGGTGCTGCTGCTGCTCATGCAGTCGAGCTGCACAGATACAGCTGCCACTGCTGTGCAGTGCTGGCATGGAGTGTACCTTACATTGCTTGTGAGGGAGTAGGTTGTCTACAGCTTGTGCCAGCGCAAGTGCGGTGCATGCAGATCCAACACACAGGCTAGAAAAGTACAAAATGCTTGGATGCGGGGCATTTTTAGATACTGCTAACTCTTTGAAGGCCAGCTGCACACAGCATTGCTGCTGCAATGCAGCTTCTGTGTGCACCACCTTCCTGCATTTGCAACACCCTCGTAGTTGCTAGGGAGTCTGTTAGATCATCTCACAAGCCGTTGTGTGTGCAAGCACATGACATGCAGCATGTGCATGCAGGCTGAAGCTCACATTGAGGCAGCTGCACGTTCGTGCCTGGCATCAGCACTGCTGGCAGGCACATTAGCTTAGCGAGCTGTGTTTGTGTTTGTGGGGACATGCACTTGTGACTCCCATGGCACAGTGTGTGCACGTACCAGTTACTGCAAGGAACAGCAAATTGTTGGCGTTACATGGGAGAGCAGCGTCTGCACTTGCAGACAGGCAGCATGTAGCATGTACCATTTGCACATCTGCCATGGCAGAGGCAGGGACAACCGTACCCCGGCAATGGAAGGAGGTGGGATGCAGTCATGTGCTTGCACAACACCTTGCTGTGGCAAGCAGCCAGCACAGTGGGGTGCACAAACAAACACCACCACACAGATCTCAAGGTTGATGCTGAATTGACAGAGCATCCATCTGTTTGTGCTCTGCAAAGAGCCTGCAGCCCCCACATCAAACCTGCCTTGTCAAGTTGACATGTACACACTGCAGCAGAACAGGGCATGCTGCCAGCTTTGCTTGTGGCTGGCCCTAGTATGTATGTTGGCTGATGCAACGAGCACAGCATGTCGACCATGTGAGCACGCTTGGTTACTGCTGTGGCTAGTCTGGCAGCATGTTGTCAGCCGCATGGGGCTGCGGTGACAGCTGTCATATGCATGCGGAGTGCAGCAACGCCATGTGTCCAACAGGGCGCAGCAGCCACCCTGAGGGCGAGCCATTGCTGTGGCTGGATGGCTGGGGTTGGCAGCAGCTGCATGTGTCAGGCTCGTAGCACAGCTGTTGTCCCGAACAGGCTGCTTTGTTTTCCTGCTGGGGTATCACCCACCTAGATTGCTAGGAGGAGCAGCATGTGCAAGCTCCAGGCAGTGACAGCAGCAGCTGGTTACTGCTGCACTCCGGCAGGAAGGATAAGCGGCAGCACGGCATTGCGCTGCTGGTGGACAGTATGTGGCAGGCAGCTTTGCTAGAATGGACAGCTATAAGAAAGAGATTGCTTATAGCACGTTTCCAGGCTCGGAGCAGCTTGACCATCACTGTTGTGGCTGCATACGCACCCACAGAGACCAGCAGCAGCGCAGAACAGCAGGCCTTTGATTTGCAGCTGCATAGTGCGCTTGCAGCAATTCCCAGCAGGGTTGTAGTTATGCTCAGATTGGGTCAGACTGCAGCACACACAGCCAGGTTAGGGGGCCACATTCAGTGCAGCCAGCAGCAGTTAACAGCGATGGCAGTCGGCTGCTGGATACGGCTCTGGCCCACAACTTGGTGATTGCTGATATGCTTGTGTCTAAGTGTCGTGAGCACAAGCAGCCGCTGTACATGGCTTTTGTTGACCTGACAAAAGCATATGACTCCATACCAAGGCATGCACTGTGGTGTGTGCTACGAGCATATGGAGTTCATGACAAACTAGTACAGTTGCTCACTGATCTGCACACAGGCACTCAAGCAGCAATCAAACTGGCAGGTAGAGTAGGAGAGTGGTGTGATATCAGCACTGGGGTGTGGCAGGGGTGCGTGATTGCTCCTTTGCTGTTCAACGTGTTCTTTGATTGTGTAGTTAGGCAGGCGCAGGCAGCAATGCCAGAGGGCTGTGGTGTGCAGCTGTCTTACCATGCAAATGGTGTGCTGTTCCAACGGTCAACCGGTGCTGGTTCCTGCTTGTTTACCCTTTCCTCTTTGTTGTTTGCAGATGATTTGGTGCTCATGAGTTGCTGTCAGGAGGAGCTCGAATGCATGCTCAGGAATGTGGATGACATTTGCAACAAAGTGGGCATGTGTATCAATGCCAGCAAACACAGTTGTCCCTACCAACGCCAGGGGTGGATAATCCTAGGAAAACTCCAGTAAAGACAGCGGATAATTAACAGGATACCCACCAAGTTATCCATGAGGTTATCCTTTCTGCAGTAGGTGGGTAACCGTTTATCCGAGGGTAAAAAGTTCGCTTTTCGAGTAATCCGCTTTGATATTAAGTACTCACGGATAATCGCTGTGGATATATCCTATATATACTTGACGGGTAATCCTTTTGGGTAGTCATCGTGTGGCAGATTATCTGCCGCGGCCCTGACGGATATTCCGGTACACGCAGGGCATATAATCAGGCGCTGCTAGGGGTCACGCTGTCGTTGCTGGGCCGACATTGGTCAATATGATCCCATATTATGGCTCCTTTGATACAATCAAGAAAGTTACACATTGAGAACATCCGCTTTAGAGCCATCATAATGCTGTGGCTCCTGCTGCAGCATGTGATACCCGCTGCAGGCCAGCTGCATTGCTGTATGCTCTGCTGGCTGTGCACCACACACACATACACGTGTGCATGTATGACCTGCAGGGGAACATGAAGAGCAAATGTATGAGCAGCAAGGTGGCGGTCATGAAGACATTATGATTAAATTACTGCATAAACACATGCAGTGTTGCGCACTATCATGAATGAAGGTTCAAAACACCAACCAAGCACAGCAACACTACCAAGCACAGCAACAACAGCGGGCGTCTCTGCTCCCGCAGCACGCTGCCTTCCTACAAACCATGCAAAGTTGGTGTCTGCCACAACTTGATTTGCAAGTACGAGGTTGGTTGCCAACAAGTTGTTAAAGCGTTGCTGCATGCTGCATCCATGACCCGACATACACAGTGACAAACACGCAGACGCACACACACATGTGCGAGCTATGTATACATGACTTGCTGTGGCCCACCTGTTCCCAGCCCACGACAGCATCGGCCTCCAGCGCCTTGATGACGCCTGTTGCAGCTACCTTGTTGTTTAAAGCAACAGTCTGTACTAAAGTGTTGATCTGCAGCCAGGTGCCATTCTCATCTGTACGCGGCTCAGACTTGACACGCCGCAGCAACTGCTGTTGTTGCTTGTGCTGCTCCGCAATGTTCAGCACCTGCTCAACTGCTGCAGGCACGCGGCACAGCGTACATGTAACAGGAGTCAGCATTAAGCCCCAGCTCTGACAGCAACAACAGCAGCGACCGGGCATGCAACCATGCAGTATGCCACAGACGATACCGAACGCCCAACAGCACAGTCAACCCAACAATAGGGAACAACACAATCACCTGCATCACCACCAGCTCAAGCAGGCGAACAAAATCCTCGCTACCCGGCCCACCACCACTGCTGCTGCTGGGGAGAGAGCCATGCCCCACTGAGTTGGGGTCAAGCTGGGCTGCTGCTGGGGTGGCACAGGTGATGCAATGCCAGGTGATGCCTTAACTGCATGTGGTGTGCCTGCCCCCGCTGACTCAACTCCACAGGCTGCTGGCTCACCTGTACCAGACGTTGCTGCTGCATTGCCCGGCTGCTGTTGCGTGATGCCCTGCTTGTCCTTCTTCAAGCCTGCAGCAGAAGTGCATGCATGCATGCATGCATAGCAGCAGCAGCAGTAATGAGCAAGATACAATGCTCTGTGCAGCTGCAGTGTCAATATGTAGTGTGGGCAGGAAAGGTGCTGAAGGGTAAAAAGCCGCTAAGCAACCCTGCGGATGAGACATGCCACAGGTGTAGCATACCCTAGCAGGTACACAACTGTTGCAGCGTTCAAGTCTTCTTCAGCGGTGCAACACCATTGACCATGTTGCAACAACCACAAGTAGCATCTCTTTGCTGACTGTGCACAGCAGGATTCATCACCACGAGCACCACACCCCAGGGCAGCACTCTGCACTACTGTAGTTACACTCGACACCAATTGCGTGCAACACAAGAAATGAATGTTATGCTGGGTTGCTGCTGCAGGCAAACACGCACCTGCAGTCCATGCCTACAGCAGCTGCTGGCTGTGATGCCCTGGCACAATTCTGCTGCTCAGCATGCTTATCGCTGCGGCACACGGCTTGTTGATACACGCCCCTTGACGTCGATTCATCATCACCTTGTGGTAAACGCCCAATACAACAGCAGCGGTGGGGCGCGGGGCCGATGGCGCTGATGCTATGGCTCGAATGGGTAATATGATGATGATGAGCAGCGGCAGCTGTCTCACCACCTGCAGCCAGGACTGGTTGCTGTGGTAGCTCCCGCCACGAAGCACACGAAGTTGAAGCCATTGAAACTGATCATTCAAACTTTGTATGCACCAGCTTGCCAGAATGTTGCCTGCTTGCTGCCAAGAAGTGGGCCCCAACGGCTGCTGCCTGGGCTGCCTTCCACCGCTGCCCTGAAGCGAGCATCGACCTCGATGCTGCTGATATGCGGAGATTTTGTTCGTTCTTATTTATTCGGCAGCACATCGAAGAGCGTATGCGCCGGGCAGAGCATCAGTCTTACTGCTGTTCCTTGGTCATGGCAACGCAGCAGATCCTGCTGCGAGCATGGTCATAGGTTGTATTAGGTATCAAAAACGCACAAACTGACAACACCGAGTGTACTTTCGCAGGGAGTGGTCACCTGTTTGAAGCCTAATGACAGTCTGTCAGTGACAGCCACACCCGCTTGCACCCAGAAGCACCTGAGACCAGCGTTCACAAGAACCAGATGTAATGGTGTGAACCAACGCACTGCATAGCGCCTGGAGTGTGTAGGTTGGTGCTAAACTAAGAATTCTTAGTTCTTAGTTCGAACACCCCATCATCATGATGATGACTGACTCCTGGATCCCTACACTCCACATGTGATCACTGGATCTACTGTCATCTGTGCTTAAAGTCTGCAACCATTCGCCATCTCTGCAAAATGCTAACTTGGCCGGCAGTAAGCAGGGTGCAGCTGTGTGGCCTGACAGCGGCTGATGTTGCGCGTAGTGTGCGCTGGGGGCAGCTGTGGGTGGCAGCTGTGCACATGATCCTTAGGCAACGGTGATCAGCATTGCTGGCTGGCCATTTAGCTGTGTGCTGAGAGTTGATTATGTTGTGCGGCGGCTGTTGATACTGATTAACTTCATGCCAGGCTTTAAGGAGCCTCAGGCCTGTGTTGGGAGTGTACGCGTACGGTGATCTGCCTTGACTGGGTCACAGGCGCATGTGATAAATGATAATCCGCTGATTACCCGTAATATATCCATCGCTATGAGGGATAAAACCAGTTGATAGATTATCCAACACCAGCACAGGGTAATCACGGTATCCATCAGGTTTTCATCAGATAATCGCAGTATCCCGCGGGATAAAACACCCCTGGCGTTGGTAGGGTGTTAGCTCTGGCACCCTCTTCTACTGGTCCTCCGCCGCAAGGTGTGCAGCTGTCAGGAGGGGTGGCAAACTACGTGTCTAGCTTCAAGTATCTCGGTGGCATTGTTGATACAACTGCACACTTGTGCATCACGTGATGCAGAAGTTTGTGCCCGCATAAGCAAGGCCAAAGGCAGGTTTGCTCAGATGCAGAGACCCTGGGGGATGAAGGACATGTCTGTGAGGGTGAAGATGCGATGCTACAATGCGTTTGTTTTGCCTCTTATCATGTTTGCCAGTGAGACATGGGCTTTGACTAAGCAACAGCTGTTGCTCCGTCTGCATGGGCTTTGACTAAGCAACAGCTGTTGCTCCGTCTGCAGACGGAGCGCCTGGAGAGTGTACATTCTAGCTGCTTGCGGCAGCTGTTACACGTGCGGCTCTCTGATAGACAACGTCTGGTGCCTATCAGGAAGCAGTATGGCACAGTTAGCTTAGCAGAACACCTTGCGGGGGCTCGCCTGAGGTGGCTGGGGCATGTTGTGCGCATGGATGAGGGCAGGATCCCCCAAGTTACTTTGTTTTCTAAGTTCCATGGAGTTACAATACAATACAATACAGTAGTACAGGACTGAACCTGCCTCAGGCACAAGCCCAGCGAGCCCATGGCGAGCCGTTGTTCCGCTCATGAGGGTCTCTTAAAAATGTACCCAGTTTCTTCTTCATTGTTTGGGCGATCAAAACCACCCGCACAAATCCGTCAATTCCGCTGCTTTTACGAAGCGGCCTAGGGGCCGGCCTCCAGTTCGGTGGCAGGGTTGTGTACACAGCGACTTGCAGCGGCTGGGACTCCCTCATCAGATGGATGACCTGCGTGGTTACTGTCTTATAAGGGGCGCATGGCGGTCTATGGTCTACAGAGTTACACACCCTGAGGCCGTGGGGGCTCCCCTGCGGTTCTCCCGTTCCTCCTCCAACTACAGGCAGCAGCAGTCACTTATGAGACAGCAGCGCCTACAGCAGATGTATCCGGTTTCTAGTGAGCCATTTATGATTGCTGGTGTGGGCTGGCAGTGCCCTTGTGGGAGGATTCATCCCACGCGGGAGTGCACTGACGCTGTGGTCCAGCTCAGGGCCATCAGTGATTAGGGTTTGGGTATGATCATTGCATGAGAGATCTGTCAAGCGAGCGCTCTTGCGTTCAGATTTTGGCCGTATCTGGCCCTAGCTTGTGGGCCTGCGCCCACCGGTTAGGAACCACTGAAGGTGGTTTGGGAGCGGCTCCCCTTTTTTGGGTTTTCACTCTTGCTAGAAAAACGTGTAATTGATTGATTGATCACTCACCTAGTGTTGTTAGTAACAGTGCTGCTGCTTGTTACAGCTGCGTTCGAATGCTGGAGGTGGGAAACACAGCAAACTGCTGGCAATCAACAAAGATCACTGTGCGCTATGCATGCTATAGTACATGTCACGGGGCCCTAACATATTGGGTGCAGGAGACATTCGGATTTTAGTACATGTAAATTTTCTACGACAATCAAGGTGAGAACGACGTGACAACGATGATGGTACTGGACTCCAAGAGCACGCCACATACAGGTGCGACCCATCATAGTACTTTAGGTTGCATTTAAAGATCTTATTTATAATATTCTTATTGTTTGGCTATGGCGCTTCCGTGGAAGATGGCAACTGCGATATTGTCAGTGGACAGTCAGCCGGAGGGATCAAGCCAAGACGTGGGCAACCGAAGACCCGCTACACTGATGACTGTGGCATGTGTACTCTTTCGGCTTTTTCACATTACCGTTGTGATTACATTTGTTCACTTGTGCCTAACAGCTCGTTTGTTGGGTGAACGAGGCTTATGTTGCTATGGGGTGAGCCTGCTACCTTCCAGGCTCAGGATGCACGAACTTCCACCAGATGAGACAGCAGCAGTAGCAGCAGTAGCTTGGGCGTGTTACAGGACAGCAGCAGCAGCAGCAGCAGCAGCAGCAGCAGCAGCAGCAACCGGTGTCCGGCAGTGTACACAGTCATGGCAACAATTGCTTCCATGCCAGCATCACGTGGATGTTGGACCCAACATTCGTTGTTTTTTCCAGCAACTACAGCAGCAACAGCAACAGCTACAGCAACAGCAGAACAGCTGTGATAAACAACACCATTTCAACATGTGCTATGCTAGTACAGCAGTGGGGAGCACCTGGCTAGCAGAGTGCCCACTGCGTATGCACAGTCACATTTGTTGTTGCTTACTTCAATCATATACATCTGATTGTGTGTACGTGCTGCTGCTGCGTTTTTGCTGCGAGTGTTATTGTCATGACGGGCTCTGACATGGGGTCTACTGGAGACTACTTCAAGGTGGTGCGCAGGTGTCACGGGTGCCTCCCCGCCCGGGGTGTGCACTCATTGACACTTCTGCCCTTCAATTCTCTGCGCTACAGGTATGTTTGGATTTTTGAGGGCTTGCTGCAGGAATGCGTGCCTGCATGGCAGCCCACTCGGAGCACCAGGAGAACTTGGGCGGGGGTCTCCTGGTCCAGCATTGCTTGAGGTGCGCAGTTTTGCATTTACCTGGAGCCCAGGAGCCGTTAAAATCCGTTCTTTTACGTGTCAAACATCATACAGCAGCTTGCAGGGCCATGCAAATGCATATCAGCTGTGGTACAGGAACATGTAGGCAAGCAGTAGTACAAGCTGCACTGCAGCAGGTGAAGACAACACTGGGGTCCGTTTGAACAGTAACTGTTTACGGACCCCAGTAAAAGGCAGTCTAGCAGCGTAACAGTTATTTGCCACAGCCTCCATGGGGCAGCGGGCGCCAGGTTCGTGCACGCGCGAAATGCAGGTAAACGATGTTACACATGTGCCTTGCATTGGAACGCAGCAGAGACAGCAGTCTGCGAGAACAGCACTTTTTCTTTCTGCTCGGGCGGACATTCGAACTTAAAAGAAAAGCAAAATTCGGATTTTGTCCAAAATGCAGAATCACAGGTCATGATGATGCCCAGGTGCTGTGCATACGCTGCACCAGAGGGCCAAAAGCGTTAGACGAATTGATTGAGCATATTACGAGCTGGTGTTACCAGATGCTGCGTGCCATAAAGTTATGTGTGTTTTTTGCGCTTGAAAAGATTTTGGCGCCTGGTCTCGAGACTTCAATGAACCCAATTATTAAATTAACCTATTGTGGAAGGTTGGAGCTTGGAGCTAAGACCGCTACGATCACTGCTTGTGTATGCTGGGTCTACGTTCTGCCATGCAGGCGACCCAGCAGCAGCAGCAGTACCCAACGGCCCGCCACCACAGGTGACCTACAGTAAGGGTGGGCGGGAGGGTACTTTTCAACAGCACAATGACCCCAGATGGGCTTGTTGTGATGCAAATCAATGTCAATGTAAAACAAAACAATGGCCCGCACACAGCTGCGACTGCTGCTAAGTGCATGTCACATCCGGAAACTCCACAGGCGCTTTAACAAAGAGATGACACTCATGACAGTGTCACTACCTGCAGCGTTCATACACAGCGACGAGCAACTAAGTGAAACGAATTCTGCCTCTATGGGTAAACTCTGCTTGTGCCATCGACTTGTGCCAACTCTCAGTGCCATCGACTTGTGCCAACTCTCAGACCTTTGACCACGCGCCTTGACAAGGTGACAGCGTGCCCGCCAGCTGTTCAGTCCAATGCAAAAAAACATTTTTGTTTATCCGGACAGATGGGGCCCAATTCCTGCCGTGACGCTCGTGTAGCAACAGCACTACCGTACCCGTAGGATACGAGGCTCAAACATGGTGGTGCTCATGTCGCCAACGTCCTGCCAGGGCTATTGATTATGCAAACAGTGATTTGCATATATAACAACTGACTAGGGGCAGCGCACACGCTCTAAGAGTGCACGAAGATGCAGATGCTGGCTCATCATCATATTACCCATTCAAGCCATAGCATCAGCAGATGCTGGCTCAACACAGGTACAGCAGTGCTTCAGATTCACCAGCTTTTGTCCGCTTATCCGCATGAATTGATCCTCACTATAAGCAACGCGTTCTTCCGGAAGAACAATGCAGCGCTGGTACGACAAACTGTAACAAATATCATACAGCATCATGCAGGGCCATGCATATGCATGCTGTGGTACAGCATCATGCAGGGCGCCCTGCCGGCAAGCAGTAAAACAAGCTGCAGGTGAAGATAACACTGGGGTCAGTCGGAACAGTGGGCTGTTTGCAACATGTGCACTATCGTTGATTCCAACAACTTCACTACATTACCGGTGATGTGGTACCACATCTGAGAACCAGTCTGAACACTACATGCAGTGACAGCAGGTCCATTTGACATGCATGTAACAAGCTGCAGCACAGAAGCCGGCATGCCATATAGGCAGCCCTTCCCAGAGACCCCACACTCTCAGTTACCGGCTTTACATAACCTGCAGCCAGATACACTCCAGGCCCCCGTGCAAGTAATGGCGCAGCATTGCACAACTTGACGGCTGATGCAAGCGCACGGCAGTGGGTTTGGATGCAACCGCCCCTCCAATGATGATCCAGATGCTTGCTCCCTGGGCACAACCCTACAGAGCAGTACTGAACTAGGCTGGCGGTCCTGCAGCTGCCAAGCTGGATCAGCCGTGCAAGGAAGCACGGTTAAACCAAGTACTACGTATGCATTCACTGGTACACTACCGGCACGCCCCTTGCTGATGGCAGTTGCCATACATACGTCTACAACAAGCCATCCAGCGCCGCCCACCCACCCACCATGAGCACCATGGCATCCCCAGCAATCGTCACCTAAGCCTGCCGCCAGCCCTACAGCAGCCGTCAAACAAGCACAGCCGGTGAACAAGTGCAACGAGCAATGTCACATGCCAGCTCCCGCCCCACCAACAGCGAACAACAAACAGTGCCTCATACACCAGCAATGTCAGCAATCGCCAATGCCAGCGATCGCAACGCACTGAATGCAGCCGCACTCCTGACAGGGCTGCCCGCCAGGCCAACAGATGCAATGCGCAGCACAGCACGAGCTGCCATGCAAGCCGAGTTGGTGTGTTCATTTGCCAGTGCTTGTGTCAGGCCCTGCAAGCCGTGCGGGCGCGCGCTGTGATGGCGGCGCTGCCGCCGTGCCTGCCCCAGTGCGGCTTTGCTCAGCAGCCACACGCCCATGCTGCGCACAAGGGTCACGACCCTGCCACCAACAGCCACCAAAAGCCAGGCAATTGCGCAAGCGACTCTGCAGCCGCAATGGTGTGCGCTCCATCACATGCTGCATGATGCTGCAAGCCGGGCTGCACTGCAACGTCCCAAGAACAGTCCACACCTCAAAACCGAGCTGCTGAGACAACTGCTCAGG
This sequence comes from Scenedesmus sp. NREL 46B-D3, assembly GCA_014080715.1. NCBI lineage: Eukaryota > Viridiplantae > Chlorophyta > Chlorophyceae > Sphaeropleales > Scenedesmaceae > Scenedesmus > Scenedesmus sp. NREL 46B-D3. Next base: position 139,997 of record JACERP010000202.1, on the reverse strand, counting down.
CTAGCAGGGCACTGTGAAGGTATGCAACCATGGACACCTAGAAGCTGCCACGCACAACAGCTAGTGCCACCACAGCACATGATAGCACAGCCAGGCATGCCCTCAGGTGGCAAGGCACGGACCCGACCCAGCCCAGCCAACCCTACATAGCAGAGCACCACACCGGAAACAATGCCGGTGGCCCCACACCAACACACAGTGTACGAGAGAACAGTATGACAATCAAAAAGCTCGCAGTCCTTTAGCAGTGTTGCAGAACCAAAAAAAGCAGTAGCAGCCGTGCAAGCGATGCTAGTCACCGCGGTTGCTGGGACACGGATCCACAAGGTGCAAGCCACGCACGCCAGCTCAGGCAGCCCGGGCCTCCAGGGAGGCACCTTGCACGGCGCGGCGCACTCTGCCTCGCCCGCCAGTGCCCACACAGCACGCAGAGTTGCAGCTCACTCAATGATGATTAATGCGCAGTGATGCCACGTGTGTAAGGGGCCACCCAGCCAGACAGCAGCAACTCTTGCTGCGCGTGACACAACGAAACCAACAGAGTAGTACATTCTGGCTCAGGGAAACAGCACATGCTCCTCAAGACTGTGACGGATCACGTACGCGCTACACGCCTGTGATTAGTGCAGCTGCAACACACACACAGCATTGCTCATCATACTTTATCGCCGGCTGGAGACGGGAGTTGCGGAGGTTAACGACAATATGCCAGCCAGCAGCGACATGACGGCAACCTGAAATTAAAGCAACCATCTCGCCCAGTCACACATGCAGTGCAAGAGTGTTTAACGTCAATGCGGAGTAGCATGGCCGTCTGCGCCACCCCACAATGCTGCCACACAGCAAAGTTCAAGCATTGAAGCACAACGACCCCAACCAGGTGCACGTGCGGTGATGTTCTTGTCAAAGGCATCAATAACAGAGCTACTGGTAGCAGAATGCTACACCTACTGCTGTTGGCTGTGGCCCCGCTGCTGGTGCTGCTGGAAACCGGTAACGGAAGGGAATGTGATGGAGTCATACACAACTCGGTCCAGCTTGCCCGCCTCCTCTTCGCTCATGGCAACACCAGCACCAGCACCAGCAGCAGCAGCAGCAGCAGCCTCTCCAGGCTCGCCGCCCAGCCCCGTCTTCACACGCAGCGCAGCAAGCCGGGAGTCTGCGTGCGCAAACACAAAGGACTGCAGCGGCTTCGCCGACTCGCTGTGGGCCAGTGCCAGGCTGCCAGGCACTGCGCCAGATCCCCAGCTGGCATGCATGGAGCCAGACCCGGAGACGGACTGCAGGGCCGACCCAAGGGATGCGACACTGCCAGAGGAAGCCTGCAAACCCAATTGCAGAGCACCCCTCCCTGCTGCTGCTGCTGCTGCTGCGATAGGCTGCAGCTGCGCCTGGCCATAAGGAGTCCACGCTGCAGGGCTCGACGTCTCTGCTGCATCGCGCGCATGCTGGTGTGCATAGCCATGCGTGCCGTCCATCTCATCACCTGGCTGACGCTGCTGCTGTTGCTGCTGCTGACGATGGCTTTCCTTTGGTGATTTGGCCACCTCTGGTGACACGACCCGCTGCTGCTGTGCATCCAACTGCGCAGCTCCGTCCACCGACTCTGAGCGAGTCCCGTGCATCAGCTGCTGCTGCTGCTGCCGCTGCTGGTTTGACCAGCTGGTGCTGCAGTCAGGCTGACTGCTGCTTAGATCAACCCCCTCAGCACCCCTGCCTGCACTTGCTGGCTCGTCCTTGCACAGCAGCTGCAACTGGCGGGCAGCTGCCTGCACTGCCTGTGCCACAACAGGCCCGCCCACCAGTGCATGGTTGGCAGAAGCAAATGGTGATGTCACTCTGCGAGGTGGCTGATGCTCTTCGGCTGCTACCGTATGCACGTCTGCTGCAGCAAGTCCTGTGTCACTGTATGATACCTGCTGCTGCTGCTGCTGCTGCTGCTGCTGCTCGTCAGCACTGCTGGACTTCACCAGACCGCTAGGCCCATGCCCTGTTGCTGCATGTCCCTGCGTCCCCTGGCCAGGAGTCACATGGCTGCCTGCTGCTGCTGACCCTAGGGACCCAGCATTGCTGCAGTAGCTGCCTGTTGGGCTGGCCAGAGTGCTGGCAATGGAGTCTGACTCTGTGCCGCCGGCTGGCTGGCTCATTCCAAACGGACTGCGGGCTCCCAAAGAATCGACGGAATCGTTTGCTAGCGCAGCTCGCAGCTGCAAGTGCAGCAGCTGATTCTGCTGCAGGTGCTGTTCTTCATGATACACATGTGCAGCAGACTGACGCGGTGACGAGACACTGCACGGTGACGGCATGGCAAAGTCGCCCCGCAGGCCTGCTGCTGCTATTGCCGCAGCCACCGCACCTGGCGACGCGGCTACAGCAACATCTGACAGTGCTTCGACTGCTCCCTGACCCTGCTGCTGCAGCGCCCGAGGCACAGCATCCATGCCACGCTGCTGCGGCTCTGCTGCAAACGGGCTGCGTGCTCTGCGCACAATAGCTGGTGCTGGCTCAGGCACTGCGTCTTCGGGCTCCTCCTGCACCACCGCAAAGGGGCTGCTCGGGCGGGGCGCAGATGGCGACGCTGGCCGGGCGCTGCTAGTGCTGGAGTTGATGCGGCTGCTTCCAGCCCCAGCATCAGCGTGCTGATGCACTGCAAGATGCCGGACAACTGGCGGGAAGCTGCCAGCCTCTTGCTGATGGGCTGCAGCAGACGGGGAGCTGGGGCCTGCCAAGGCGTCAACGGACTCCACCGGCACTGCGGGCTGCACCACTGCTGCCGCATCTGCTTCGTCTGGCCCGCCTGCCGCAGCTGCAAACGGACTGAACGCGGACATCCCCCATGGTTTGGCGACACGGGCGTTGCCGGCCGGGAGGGCGTGCCCGCCGCTGCAGCCCCGCCAGGGGATGCAGGCAGCGCCGGCTCCACGTCACTCAGCCGCCGCTGAGCGCCAGGAGCAGCATGCACACCCAAGGTGCTGCTGTGCCTGGGAGAAGAAGATGCAGGCGTCGCTGATCCATGCCCCGTGCCAGCTGCCCCTGATGGCGCTCCCCCGGCTGCTGCTGCTGCTGCTGCTGCTGCTGCTGCGCCCTTTGGGCTGCTCAGGTTGCTGGCAGTGCGGCCCAGCCGGCTGGGGACTCGGCACGCAGGCGGAGGGCAGCTGCCACGTTCTGCAGCAGACTGCGGCGCTGCTGCCCCTGCTGCTGCTGGCTGCTGCGGCTGCGTCTGCACTGCGAAGCTGGGCTCGGCATGGCCCGTGAATGCACCTGGCGAGCTGCAGCAGCTGTGTGGGGAGCTCATAGGTGACTGCTGCTGCTGCTGCTGCTGCTGGTAGCTGGCCGTGCTGCTGCCCGGCGGCGCTGCTGCCTGTGGACCACCGGCTAGCTGCACGCGCCGCTCAACCGTGCGCAGCGGTGGCAGCGCCGGTTGCGGCGTGCCTGCAGCGCCAGCAGCAGCTGGCCCTGCGTCTGAGCTGGCAGCTAGCCGCCATGCAGTCAGCGTGCCCGAAGGCCCACAACTGGCTGCTGCACCTCCACTCGTCGTGCCTCCTGCGGACTGGCCAGCGGCTGCAGCTGCCGCGGCAGGCTCCATGGTGGTGGTGGTGCTGTCCGCAGGCGCGGCGCCTGGCGCCGCCCCGGTGCTGCCCAGCACTGCAGCTGGCTTCACTGCCGTCGCACCGCAGCTGCTGCCGCTGCTCACGGCTGTGGCGTTGCCTGCGCTGGAGCATGCCAACGCCGCCGCCGCTGTCGCGGCTGCAGCTGCTGCCGCTGCGGCAGCTGCAGCCGCGGCCATGCCATGGCTGTTGGGTGCGCTGCTGTGCGCTGACCCCGGGAGCGAAGGCGGGGGCGAGCCCCCAAAGTAGCTGCTGCCCGTGGGAGTGGCGCATGTTGGCGTGCCGCACGGCGGTGTGCCTGCTTCGGCATAGCTCACACGCCTGCTGCCGCCGCTGCCATTCATCGACCTGCGGAACGTCAGGGGGCAGCACCAACAGCATAAAGAGCTCATCAAAGTTGCCTCCCCACCCTTGACTCGAGCAGCATGTGGATGACTGCACTGCTTCACAAAATGCAAAACAGAGGGTCGCAATGGGCATGCCAGCGGCGCGACACTGCAGCTGAGAAAGCAGCATCGAAGCTTCTGTTCCAGTGCTGTTTGCTGGCAGAACGGCTACCTGTCCGACCGAGTTGGGCCTGCAGCTTCACTTTGATGGCCGACTCTGCCACTTACTGCTGCCACAGAAGGTCCAAATGCACCCTGGGCACACCCCAGAACCACGGCTGTACCATCCTGCCTGCGCACCTGCTGCTGCCGTAGCGCAGGCAGCCGTCTGCTGCCCTCATCTCGTCCAACGCAGCCACTACCACCTCAAAGCGGGGCCGTGCGTTCTCGTCCTCCGCCCAGCAGGACTGCATGAGCTGGATGTACCTGCAGAGCGCGCACGACAAGTGGACGTGAGGGGGTATGAATGTACCAGTGAGTCGGCTGCCGCATAAGCAGCATGCACAGGAAACCTGGTTAGCAGGTCAGTTGGCAGGCAGAGGCCAAGGATGGCTTCCGCGGGGGTAAGCAGGGCTCCTCAACATGCCTGCAGCTGTGGTTGCTCTCAGACAGTCCTGTACGTGTCTGCCTTGCTGCCACGCACACCCCATGCACGCAGTCGCTGCGGGTGTTGTGCTTGAAAGTGCACTGGCCAAGAGGCAGTGTGAGCAGGTGCTGCAGCTGGCTTGCACTTTCACTCACTTGGGCAGCGAGCCGCCTGGCTTGCCCGGCAGCTCCTCCTCTGGCGGTATCTCAGGCCGGTACTGCTGCATCACGCTGAACAGCACCTGCAGCACACAGCACAGCACAGCAACAGGCCCAGCCAGGCTTCAACGCGAACACTGGAAAGCAGCAGCTGCAGTTTGGCGCTCGGCAGCTGCCCACTTCGGCCGGCCCCAGAGCATCCCAGTGCTGAGTTTACCACCACACATAAATGCAGCATGCATATGCCGTATTTCAAGCATTGTGTATTGCTGCAATCTTTTTTGCCTCTGCAACTCCTGCGCCCCGTGGCCTGCTGCTGATCCCCGCCACAAGTGCGCGGTCTCATCGCCGCCACTCACGGCAAGCCGGGCCCGCACCTGCACGCTCATCATCTCCTCGTACGGCTGCTGCCACGTCAGCAGCTCCCACATGACCACCGCAAAGCTGAACACGTCGGCGGGGCGCGACACGGTGCTGCTGCGGATGACCTCGGGCGCAGACCAGCGCGGGTTGGTCACCTGCAGGCCGGCAGGCACAGCGCAAGGTCAGGCCGGTGAGCAGGGCAAGACGGCTGCGAGGAGACGAAGAGGACAGCTCAGCACAGCCTTGAGCAATCAGGCCGTTGCAGTGAGCACCCAACTGCGCTGGAAAGCAGTGGCACTTGTTGGCAGGTACGCAGCACATTCGTCGCCCCACAAGGTGGCAGCACCTGCAGACACTCTGCGGCCGCATGCACCAGGTGCATTGCCGGACAGCGCACCTTGGACACCGTGATGCTGCTGGCTGGCCCCAGCATGCGCGCGAGCCCAAAGTCGGCGATCTTCACGTGGAATCGCGGCTTGTCCCTGTCTATGGTGAGGTCCAGCAGCAGGTTTGGGCTGCGCAGGTCGCCATGCACGATGGGCGGCCGCCGGCTGTGCAGGAACACCATGCCACTGGCGATGTCTCGCAGCATGTCCAGCCTGCGGGCGCACATGCGGGCAGCGCATCGCAGCCGGAACATTTTGTGAGCAGCAGGTGCAGTCAGCCAGCAGGTGCGTGAGCATGCACGCGATGAACATCATCCCCAGTGGTGTGATGACCACTGCACAGCATCACACCCCCGCACACTCCTCCGGCTGCATGTGCCACTTGAGAACACGCTCCAGGCACCGCCTGCCGCCAGCTGGCACGCATCATGCGTTGTGCTGCCGAGGCGGCAGCACCAGCCGCTCACCGCTTGGCCCAGGTCAGCTCCTGCAGCGCGCGCTTGTCTCCGCGCCGCCCGCGCTTGAGCAGGTCGTACATGCTGCCATGGCTGTAGTACTGCATCACGATGAGGGGCGGGTCCAGGCACAGCGCGCAGAACCTGCTGATGCTGGGGTGCGTGAGGCTGCCCAGCAGGAAGACCTCGTCCATCAGCGCCTTCAGCTCCCGCGACACCTCCTCGTCCACGCTGTCCACACTGCAGGCGCGGCAGCGCAGCAGCACGGACCGTCAGCGCGGGCGTGTGCTGCTTGCACTGCATGTGCGTGCATGTGTGCGCATGCATGGCAGCAGGCGCATGCAGATGCATTGATTGTGGGCTGACTGGCGCCGCGCAAGGTCGTTGGAGTCCTCGCGCCTCGTGCAGTGCTGCATGCGCATGCGGCAGGCATCCTACCGGGACGGCCCGCACGCATGGCCTGGCTGCCGCCCGCAGCGCACACCTGTCAGTGTCGCTGCTGTCGCTGCCCTGCTCGGCCTCTTCAGGGTGCATGTGCGGCTGCTCCTGCTGCTCCTGCTGCTGCCGCTGTGCCTTCTGGCCCTGCTGTTTTGCTCGACGGGCCTTCCTGCGGGACACTTCGTCCTTGGCCTTGTCATGCAATGACACCAGCTCCTTGACAGCCACCTGAGTGGCCATCCACTCGGCTAGCCACACCTGCAGCCAACGCAGCAGCAGGAGCAGCAGCAGCAGCAGGCCAAAGAGCTTCAATTAACCTGCGGCGGCACCGCACTCAGCCACAGGTTTCAACGACAGCAACTTGCAGCGAGGCCGACACAACGCTTGCACATCAAACCATACACAGCCACCACCCAACGTGACATACCTGGCCAGCACACAGGAGCGGTTGCTATGTGGCAATCTGGATGCGGCGCCAGGCAGGCCACCAGGCTGGCCACACGGATGCACACCAGGCCAGACGCTGATCCTCAGCACCCACCTTGCCGTAGGCGCCGCTGCCGATGCAGCTGAGCAGCTTCAGCTCCGTGCTCTCGATGATCTGGCACGTGCTCCACTGCAGCTGGCTGCCGCGGCTCAGCCGCCGCTCAGACTTGCGCCGCTCCCTGCTCGAGGCGCCGCCCGCCTGCGAGGAGTCCAGCACCGCTGCGGCTGCGGCGCGCTGCGCCCGCGGCGCACGCGGCGCCGTGATGATCTCGGGCAGGCCTTTCGGCGCGCCAAACGCAGCCGCGGGGCGCGCTCCCCCGACAGCTGGCGCCGCCCCTGCTGCCGCTGTCAGCCCAATGCTGCTCACGGCGCCGCTGCCTGGGCCAGCCAGGAAGCCGCCATGAGTCGCGGCCGACAGGCTGCTGCCGCTGTTGCCGGGACTGGGGTTTGGCGCGACCGGAGACGCAAGGCCAGAAGTACCCCCAAGGTGCGCCAATGCCGAGCCTGCCGTGGGGCTGAGTTGGGGGTCGCTGAAGCGGTCCACTGCCATTGCTGGTTCCCCGTACATGCCCATGGCTGCTGCGGCAGTCAATCCGGAAGCGCCGCTGCTGTACTGGAACACGCCCGCCCCTGGCATTGCCATTGCGACGCCGTCCCAGCTGCGGCGGGTTGCTGCTGAGCCCGCTGGCGAGCCGTCCACCAGCTGTCTTGGGCTGCTGCCTAGGAGGGAGAGCGGCCCCCGCTGAGCATTGCTGCCACCAGCCAAGCTGCCGGGTGACATTTGCTGCTGCTGCTGCTGCTGCTGCTGCTGTTGCTGCTGCTGCTCTGCCAACGAGCCGGGACAAGGGCCGTACCCGTCCAAGAAAATTGCAGGCCCTCGTTGCGAATGCTGCGGTGAATGTTGGTGCATTCCTGACATGTTATACTGCATGGCAGAGCCAGCAGCTGGCTGCAGCTGCTCAGCAGAAGCGTCACCTGTGCTGTGGCAGTTTGTGGGCAGGCCCATGCTACGATGCATTGAACTGCGGCAGCAGGAGCAGCAGCAGCAGGAAAAAGTCAGCACGAAGCGGCAAGCAAGCAAGCGTTTGCAGGTGGCAGCAGGGTGCATGCCAGCAGTCAGCTTGACATGGTTACTCTGAGCATAGTGCATTCAAGGCTCTAGGTGCAGCTGCAGCATGGCTAGTGACGTGACCAGCACCCTTTTGCAACGCTGTTGCGTGGCTGCAGGCGAAACATAAGAGCACTTGCACAGCATATCTCTAAGAGCCTTCCATTCACCTGCTGTAATCCAAGGACGCCCCCGTGCTGCTGCTCAGCAGCGTTGAAGCCTGCTGCTTGAGCAGCAAGCCACCGCGCTCCGCCTCCCTGGCTATGACCTCGGCAGTCCACAGCTTGATGGCGCCCGAGCTGCTGACCGTCGCGACGCCCGCTGCGCACGCAGCAGCACACACCAGCTGCGAGCGGTGCGACCGCAGCGTCACCTTGCGCGGCCTGATTGCCGTCAGGCCCTGCTCTGGCTGCTGCTGCAGCAGCTGTGCCAGCTGGTGCGCCTGCTGCTGCTGCTGCTGGGCGTCGCCGGGCGCGCCTGCGCAGCTGCTGCCGTTGCCGCTGCCGCCGGCGTCGATGCTGCCGCCGCAGACAGGACTCGCTCCGTCGGCCGTGTCATCCCGCGCGCTTGCGTACAGCTGCTGGTGCTGCTGCGACTGCACCGGGGGCAGCACCCAGTCCTCATCCCTGGCGGGCCGGAGGAACAGAGACACATCTCCATTGCCGCGCGCGACCACCAGCAGCCCCTGCTGCTCCAACACAGTCACACCCCGCACAGGCCCCAGTGGCTCGCCAACCACCACCAGCGGCACCAGCCGGTCGCTGGCCCCACTCCAGAGCAGCAGCTGCCCGTTGTCGTGGCCGGTGATCAGCCTCCAGCTGGAGCGTGGCTGCTCCCCAATCCCGTCCTCTGGCACACTGGCGATGCCTGCGGCTGCCTGTGCAGCTGCAAAGGAGCACGAGTGGTAGTACCCGCCCTTGTCCGCGCAGCTGCCGCCGCCGCTGGTCAGGCCTGGCGGGAACACCGCCTGCCGTGCGAGTGCTGCTGACGTGAGCATGTAGGTCATGGCCTGGCAGCTGCCGTAGCTGCCGCACGACCAGGTGTCCAGCTGGGTGCCTGCAGCGCCGACAGCAGGTGCGGCAGAGCCGTCGTGGGGAGCTGAACCGCGCAGCCTCAGCACACGCACAACAAGGTTGCATCTGATGGATGCAAGGGCATTTGGACTGCATGGGCGGGCATGCAGGGGCATTTGGACTGCATGGGCGGGCATGCAGGGGCATTTGGACTGCATGGGCGGGCATGCAGGGTGCAGCACTCGCCACGGCGCCGGGCTGGGCGCGTCGCGCGGCACTGCCCGCACCTGCCACGGCGTCAAACACCGCCAGCCAGGGCTGTGTGCGGCCGCCGGCCACCCAGGCGTGGTCGTCGCGCACCAGCAGCGCCGTGATGGGCCCTTCGGCGGACTCGCCGGGGGTGCGGCAGGACAGGCTGTGCCGCAACGACAGCGCCCTGCGTGTGTGCGCCAGGGGAGGGCGGCGTCAGGTGGGGGTGCAACCCAGGACACTCAGACAGGTGCCATTTGAAGAGCCTTGGCACCCAGACAGGCGTCAGCAGCACACGCATGCTCGATACTTGCGCGGGTGCAAACATAAGCCGCAGAGCAGGATACATGCACCGACACTAGAGAAGCTGCCAACACAAAAGCGCAGCCCGCTGGCATCCGAGGCTTGGCCGGCAGCGCACCTCGGTTTCACGGCGAGCGCTGCTGAGCTGTGGCCCTTCAGGGTGCCAGCCTTGCCAGGCAGGATGGTGGCGGTGCACTCCAGGCGGCTGTGCAGGCTGCCCTGCCGGCACCTGCAGCACACACAATGCCGATGCAGCAGCGCCAACATCGCCGGTTCAGTCACCAGCTGTTGCGTGGGGTGCAGCATTGCCCTGTGACACCTCCCCCTGCTGTGATTCATGCAACACGCAACCCCCACGCAGGCACGCCAACACAAGCATGGAAGGGCCCGCCCTCTCGCCAACCTGCAGAAGTGCGCAACAGCACATGTGCAGCAGCAGGCAAGCAGCCTGGCACATATGCACACGCCTCCTCACCTGAACACCGCCAGACGACCAGCATCATCGCCGCCCCACACCACGTCACTGTCAGCATCAGCGGCCAGCACACGCACGCAGCTGCTGAAGGCTCGCTCGACAAACACCTGCACGTGCAGCGTACCAGGCGTGGCAAGAGAGCGGCGACTCAGTGGCGTGGGCTGCCTTGTTGTGCGGCGCAGTGCAGGCACATGCATGCGTGCCCCCAGCCTGGGTGGGCCTGCAGCTGCTCGTAAACATGCCTGACAGTCTGTCTGGTGACAACGGCAGCCGCCGCCTGCTCCCTGCAGTCTTGCCCTGAGCCGCTGTGCTGTGCCGCCACTGCACCTACACAGCACGCCAGCTGTTCCTGTGCCGCTGCAGCCGCACATCGCGGACCCCACCCACCTGCTGCCAGTTTGTGCGTCGCCGCATGAACACGGTGCCCTGGGCGGTGCCGCCCCACACATTGCCGGTGCTGTCCAGCGTGAGCGCAGTGATCGCGGCGCGCTCAACAGCAACCGCTGCAAAGCTGGTGGTGCTCTGCGTGGCATCACTGTAGAACTCCAAGCGGTCGCCGACAGCCCACCACACGCACGCAGCAGCTGACAGGCTGTCTGGAGGGGCAGGAAGCACATGCTGGTGACTTTGTCATGCTTGCCGCTGCGCACGAGCACGCCATTGCCGTCTGCTGCTGCTGCTGAGCCAGCAGCACCTGCACTGCCTTTCAGCATCCGATCTAGCACGCCTGCTGCTGCAGCCACAGTATTCGTAGAACCTGCCTCGAAACGGTCAACGGCGCCAGGCACTGCACCGCGTGGTGTGCTGCCGCCGCTGTCGCTGTTGACGGTGCCGAGCAGGCCGCCCAAGCGATTGACTTGGCCGTTGCTGCTGCCCCCTGCTGCGTTGGCTTGCTGTGGCGGCTCGCTGGGCATGATCGCTAGCAGCCGTGCAATGACCGCGTCATACTTGGCTGTGGTGCTGCTGTGCGTGGCTGCGGCAACAAGCTTGCCGAGGTAGCGGTACCTGGAAGCGTTGCAACACAGCCATGGTGGGAGGGCACTGCAACGGAGTCAGCAGAAACTCTCTCACTTTCTCTTGACAAGCAGGAGCAGCCAAAACCAGTCGGCAAGCGTGTGACTGTTCTTGCATGCCTGGCTGATGACGGGCCACAGCCGCACCTCACAGCAGCATGGCTGCAGGTGGCTGGCACGCACCTGCCGTAAGTCCTGAACAAGTGCTGGCCCCTGTTGCATGCCACCTTGATCTCGCAGGCAACCACGATCAGCTCCGGTGCTGCAGAGGTGGCCACAGCCTGCTCTAGCCTGCTCAGCGCCCTGCAAGAAAGGAGACACAATGCAGACAGCAAGGGGTGTGAAGGCGCTGTTGGGGTGCAACGAGCAGTGCCAGACGCCGCAGTCTATGATGACGTAATTTGAAGTGCGCTGCTGCGGCCTGCCCATTGTTGAGCTGCTGCTGGGTCTGTGCGACCTGCTGGCGCTCCTGCTTGCACGGACAGTGCCGAAAGTATGCTGCATTCTGGGCGTGGGCTGGCCTCAACAAGCTGTCCCAGGTAAGCTGCTTAGTGCTGCCAGTGATGCCAGATAACACACATCCCTTGCAGTGCTTGCACCGGCCACTTCTACTGGGCATCTGCGGTAACAAGCGCTGATATGCTACCGATGGTGTGGCGACCTGCTGCTGCTGCTGCTGCTGCTGCTGCTGCTGCTGCTGCTGCTGCTGCTGCTGCTCAGGGCGACGCTGCAGATGACGTTGGGCGACGACGAGGTTGAATCAGCGACCCCGGTAGGCTGCTGGGTATGTAAGTGTTACCTGTGTGCCTCATCCAGCAGCTCCATGCCCTTGTCCTGGAAGCTGTTGAGCTTCAGCAGGTAGCGCTCCAGCGCAGCAACTGCTGCTGCAGCTGCCGCCACCTCGCTGCGCAAGAAGTGCGCCGCTGCCAGATACTCGCGGGAGGGCTCTGCCGGGCCTGCAGGAAGCAATTGCATGCAGCTGGGACATGCGAAAGCTTACGACCAACTGGGCCGCTGGCGTGCGCTTGCTGGTGCTGTCAGGTATGTAGTGGCAGTACTTGCAGGGGTAACAATGCATACTCGAGCACGCTTGATTGGCGGGTGAGCAGCCTGCTACCAGTGTTAGAGATCATAAATCAATACAGGGTGACCTGCTCATGTTGACAGATGTGCCACGCGCACATGCAAGCGAGCGTGCAAAGTCGCAGTGGTTCAAGATGGCAATGTCAGAAGCTGTACAACGTGTTCTTCAAACCTTTAGCTAGGCATGCACCAGGAATTGTGTGACATACCAAAAGCTAGACAACATGTACCTTGACAGCATTCACGTATGAATGCTTGCATCACCAGATATGCTGCCACTGCCACTACTGCCAAGCCTTACAGCGCGCATACTGACACAACAATTATAGGCTGTTCCGCTTGCATGCCATGCCCCAGGCGTACGCCAAGTCCCTGACAAGCATGTTGTACACACCGCAATGGTACTTGACTAGTTTAGGACTTGACAAGCTTGCATGTGTGACAGTGCTGACTTCATCAACGCACCTGGGGCACGCATCACCATGCTGTCCTCCTTCTTGCCTGTTCTGACGGAAAACGACTTTTGGTGGGCCCTCCATGTGCGGTTTGAGTTGCTCCTGAACAGGAAGCTCATCTGCCTGGCCTACAGCGGCCTGTGCAGCTGCTCTTTCGTGCTGTTCAGCCACTGCCACTGCCAAGCTTCCCCATGATGGGCGCCCGCCTGCTCCAATACCTTTGTATCAATATAGCTTTCGTTTCGTGTGTTCTGCAGCACTAAAATGGCCAGCTCAGCGACAGGTCACGGACGCTCTACGCTTCAAGATATTCTCACTTCATTTCCAGCTTGATGGTGTTGTAGTGTTTATTTAATTCAAGCACAGTTGAATAATACAATTGACGACTGAGCTTGTGCGCTTAGTTTATGCATCTAACATTGCCTTGTTTTTCTCAGTCATTGACTGTCGAGCAGCTTGCTAGCAGGAAGGCCAACCACACATGACACAGGAGTATACATTTATTTGCTCTGCTGCTTCAGCCAAGCAAGCACTCTAGCATGCAAACCAATGCAGCCTACGTCCACGGTTAAGCGGGGCTTCGCGCAGGGAGCACACATGTTTCGCTGCCATGACTGCAGTCCCGGCCGCAAGACTTGAGTCCGGCGTGAAACATTAGAGACTCTCCATCTTGACTTATATCTCACAGTAGTTACACTGTGTTACGACCAAGCTTGGCCGATGTCTGACCAAGCCGACTGTTGGGTATGGTTGGAACCTCGGTTGTACAGCAACTTGTGTGCATGCTGTCTTGCACCAGTAGCGTGGCAGCACCACCAGCGCGATACAGCATTTCACTGCACCAGCAGCTGAGACATTTTGCCAGCTTGAGGCCGCACTGCAGCGCATCAGATGATTTGAAGGCATGCTCTGTGCATCCAAATTGACAGCTGGCCGCCGGCCAGTCACTAGCTAAGCCAACATCAGTGCCTTCTGCATAACTCTCTCGGACACTGGGTAGCTTTTACATATCGACAGACAACCGTGGCCGCCAATCCCAGGGCCCCAAGCAGTCTGCAGCAATACATGTACTGTGCAGCAATACATGAACTTGGGTGGGGGTCTCCTGGTCCAGCATTGCTTGAGGTACGCAGTTTTTGCATTTACCTGGAGCCCAGGAGCCGTTTAAAACTCGTCCTATTACATGTAGTACAGACCGCGGCGGTCGGACCTGGCCAAGTCAGATCAGCCGTGTTCCCTTGCGGGCAAGTGAAGCAACGTGGCAACCAGTTGGTAGCAGACTGAAAGGAGTTGGAACAGAAGTTGGAGCTTTGTGGGGTGACACGCCGTGAAGGGGTAGTTTATGATCAGTAGAGGTTATGGTCAAATCTGCTTTGACAGCTGCAGGTTACATGTGAAGCCTTGGCTTTTGATGTGCCAATGGTGTACCTTAGAACTTGCACACCTTCTTCATTGCACGGTGTGTGCCACGACGTCAGCCAGTTTGCCGGATAATCCACATGTTGGCAGCTGTGCGCTGCACATGAAGACCTGACTGCAGCCTAGAACAAGAAGTCTTTAATTGCTTGATTAGTGAGGCGGGCTTGTATCGTTACTGGTGAGGCAAGCACAAGATTGGCAGCTGCGCTGACTCAACTCGATCACATAGAACCCTCCTCTCCTGTTGCGTTTTAGCTGGTTGTCCCGATCTGTCGCCCATTGGTTGCTCGGTTTTCCCGAAACCAAGACAAAAACGCTGAAGCACATTCTCGAGCAGCTTACTGCCCTGCGTGATTGATCTGACCAGTGGCTGCGGCCCTTGACGCTGCTGCTGCTGCTCTGCGATGGGAGACATTGATCCCAACAACGACCCCACGGTCGTTGTTGATAATACACCTTTTCCAGACCCTAACCTATACTTCAAGGTCTTTGACAGCGAGCGCGACGAGCCCGACACCAAGTACAGAGAGGATGTGTTTAAGCTGTATGAGCGCTGGGAGAAAAAGTATGGCAGAAAGTGGCCCGAAAATGGTCTCAACACAGAGGATCTTGTGTGGCTGTATAACGAGGCCTACAAGGATGAAGAGGGCGAGCAGCAGGGGGGCAAGGCCATGCCCAAAACGTACCCCAAGGAGAAGCAGGACTATGAGGGGCAGGTGAGGCTCACATTGACCCGCACAGCAAGTTGGGCGCTAGGGCAAGGTTGAGGCAGCCAATGCAGCTGCTGGTGTGCTGCTACATGTGTGCAATGCGGGTTTGACAACCAGGAGCGGCCGCAGCAGCAGCGCCAGCAGCAGCAGCAGTGCTCGCGACTGCGGCAGTGCTGGAAGCAGCCAAGTCAGCGTGTGCCCAGCACTGGACTAACAGAGCAGTAATAGAGCCGCAACCGATGACCTCGGCACAGCAGCAGGTGGCAGTGGCTGCCGCAGCAGCAACCACAGCAATGAGGGAGCAGCAGGTCGGACAACCAGGCAGGTTGCCGCTTGCTGCCATCATTTAGTTGGTATCAAGGTGCTGAGCAGCAGCCTACATACACAACAGCATGCTATGGTGGGATCCCGCGGCCGTTAGTGACTTCCTGCTTGATTGGCGTCCTCGCATGCTGTCGTGGTATTGTTCAGAATCGGGATCAGCACTGTGAAGCTAGATAAACTCGGTGTGGATCAGTGAGATGCACTTGCAGCTCGTTGCTTGTTGCATATCAGCCTCGCAGCTGGCTGCAGCAGTACTGCGCAGTGGGCGTGCCGCCAACAACCTGCCAAGGCCTGTATGCACACAAGACACCCCAGCAGCAGCAGCAGCAGCAGCCAAAGCAGAGGCACAGTCTGAAGCCTTCATCAGCGTTGGGGGCGCGTACATCAGCGCCAGCTGCAGCAGCACCGCCAGTGCCAGGCAGCGCTGGCGTGCACCCCACCACTGGCCACACAGCCAGCACCAGCTCTCGTCTCGTGATGCGAGGTCCCTGCTGCTTCCACCTCATCTGCTCCCCCCCCCCCGCCTGCCCTCCACCGTGCACTGCCCTGACTGCCCCTGGCTCAACCGCCACCGCCGCTGCACCCTGCGCTGTGTGGCTCGCTCGCCGCTGCAGTTCATGACAGCCAGTGAGGATGCGGCGGATGCTGCGCTTGCCTCGCTGCCCAAGGACAGGCGCGCGCGTGCCGCCGCCATCACCAAGGCCAAGGAGGAGGTGGAGGACGGCGTGTGGGTGACGGACGAGTTCGAGAGCGAAGCCTACGAGATGGGCAACATGGAGGCCGTCACCGGCATGTACCTCTGGGACAAGTGAGCGCCCAGCCGCGGCACCAGCAGCAGTGAGGAACAGCCACAGCAACGGGTTTCCATGTAGTGCGCGCTGGACTTGTGCGGGCAAGGTGTGCTGTGCAGGCTGCAGGGTTGAGGCGGGCAAGAGGGCGGCGACCCCCGGCAGGGTGTGCCATGACCAGAGTGAATGACGCCTCAGGGTGGAGGGGCCTGTTCTGTTGCGCGTGGTGTCGACGCAGAGCTGCAAACTGCAGGGGAGCGCATGGGATGTGGGCACCAGGCACCTCCGCTGCCAGCTCGGCCATCGCTGTTGACCGCCGCGGCGGGGTTGGTTTTGGCTGCACTGCGCGCCCCCGGTTCCTGCCAGGGGGGGGGCGCACGGGGGGGGGGGGGTTGCTGACCGGGCCGCGGCTGGCTGGCTGGCTGCAGGGAGGGCAAGCCCACCATCATGCCCGAGGGCCCGCCGCGCGAGGAGATGGGCGAGGGCAGCGAGGGCTGGAGCGACTTTTACGGCAGCGTGCGGCCGCGCCACGTGGACAGCGACGACGTGCGCGACGCGCTCTGGGCCACGGACGAGTTCGAGTCGGACGAGGTGGGCTGCGCTGCTGCTGCTGCTGCTGCAGGCAGCGGCGGCTAGCTGCTGGCGTGGAGTGTGTCCTGCCGGCAGCCCATGCCAGGGCGCTGCCGTGGGTGGCCAGTGCAGTTGCAGCTCCCTGCTGATGGGCAAGTCTGAGCTTGCGGGCCGTCACAGCGCTAGCTTACGGTGCCGGCCTACTGCTCACAGTGCCGCCAGGCTGCACCGCCGCACCATGATGCCGCCACAGCACCCTCTGTGCTGCCCTAGGCCTGCAGCGGGCTGTACGCGCGACCCCCGCCGCAGCAGCGACGGCCAGCCTCCCCTGCGCGCTGCCGCGCTGTCTGACCCCTGCAGGACAACACCGAGTCCGAGTGGGAGCCCGAGTACGTGGGCGCTGGCCTGGGCCTGAAGCAGGAGGACCCCATGAACTGGCAGTACAGCCTGCGCCACTCCAACCACCCGCTGGCGCCCTTCCCCGGCGAGGCGCTCAAGTGGAGCAGCTACGTGTACGACGACGGCACCACGTGAGCGGCGGGGCGGGCGGGGCGGGGCGGGTGTTGTGACACGTGCCAGGTGCCTGCACAGACACCGGCGCACGCAGGCTGCGCATGCAGACCGCCACGCCCGCTAAGCCTGCACTTGCGGCATCATGCATGGCGTGGCACCAGTTGCTTGCGCGTTGCGCTGCATGGTGGGCACGCTTGGC
The DNA here is from genome assembly GCA_014080715.1 of Scenedesmus sp. NREL 46B-D3. Lineage (NCBI taxonomy): Eukaryota > Viridiplantae > Chlorophyta > Chlorophyceae > Sphaeropleales > Scenedesmaceae > Scenedesmus > Scenedesmus sp. NREL 46B-D3. Next base: position 122,909 of record JACERP010000202.1, on the reverse strand, counting down.
GTGCAGCAGCTGCCTGCTGTCAGTGCAGCAGCACAGGCAGGCGGCAAGGGCAGGCGCAGGCGCGTGCTCGCGTCGACTCATCTGGCTGCACCCGCCCGAGTGGCCTGCGCGGTGAGCCGCCCGGCCTCCCCCCACCCTGCACCTGGCTGTGTTGCGTTGTGCAGGTATGAGGGTGTGACGCGGGAGGCCATCCCTCACGGCATGGGCGTGATGGTCTTTGGCAAGGGCACAGGAGGTGGCTTCCACTTCAGGTGGGCAGCACACGGAAGCACACGGCAGCCACACCACAGCAACGCCGTACCACATCAGCAGCAGCCAGCAGCAGCAGCGTGAGCAGGTGCCAACGCAAGCGCCAAGAGAGGCAGAGCAGCAGCGATCACTTGCTATGCACACAGGAGCAGCAGCAGGAGCAGCAGTACACAAGCGTGCCGTGCCGCAGCGCAGTCAGTGCTGGGGGTGTCAGCAGCTGTGTGCAACTCATGCAGCGGCAGAAGCAGCAAACCAGCAGCAGTACAGCATTCACGTGTGCTGGCAAGACATGCAGCAACATGCACAGCCCTGGGAGCAGTGCAATCGCAGCAGGTGATGTGCATCAGTGCTGTGACGCGCACCACAGAGGCTGGCAGGGCTTCTCAGCGGATGATGCTGCCACTGCTGTGCGCTGCCTCGCTCCTCGTCGCCATGCAGGGAGGTTGGTGTTGGGGACAAGTACGAGGGCGAGTTCCAGGCCGGCTACGCTCACGGCCTGGGCCAGTTCACCAGCATCAACAGCGGGGAGGTCTTCATCGGGGAGTTCTTTGCAGGCCAGAAGCACGGGTGAGCGGCAGAGGGGTGGCTCAAGATTGCAGGTGTATGCCAGCAGGGCAGGCACATTGATGTGGCGTGGTACCAGCCAGTTGTGTGCAGCTACAGGCACGAGTCAGGCACTGCAGGCAGGCATCACGGGAGGTGCCGTGCTACAACGCATGCCATACGTGCAGGCTGAGTGCGCAGGTGGGTGTCCATCATGCAGGGCCTCATGTTGCAGGCTACGGGCGCTAAAACTTGTTTGAATTCAAAACTCTTGCGTGTGATGCAGGTGTGGCATGAAATCGACATGAGCCCCTTCTACTTCCTTGTGGAGCGCGGCATCGACCCCGTGGCAGCCTACCAGCGCAGCTACAAGCGCATCATGAAGGAGATCGAGTTCAGGACGTGGTACAGGGGCCAGCCCCTGGGCGACGCAGGTGAGCGCTCCTGCCGGCTGTACCAGTTGGGACACGTCACAAACAGCAGGCTGACAGCGGCAATGTTCAGCGGAGATGCAGCGACGGAAGTGCAGCAGCAGCAGCAGCAGCAGTAGCAGTTTGTGTGCTGCCAGGAGGCTTATTGGTCTGCGCCGCACGTCCTGGCTGCGTTGCATGATGCTTTGGTGGCCAGTCTGTCTGTATGACAACGCCCTGCAACCCCATATGTGTACTTGAACGCCTATCACTCAAGCAACTGCTGTGCTGGCGGACTCGCCTGCGCCCTCGTGCGCCCTGCCACGACAGGCGAGGCGGAGAGCGTGCTGGTGGCTGTGCGTGACGATGCTGCCGCCAGCCCCTTTGACGCTGTCGTGAAGAACCTGGCGCACGAGACCAAGCTCAAGAACTGGAAGGGCATGAGCGCGGAGGAGAAGGCGCTGAGCAAGCTGGCGGATGTGCTGGAGCAGGTGAGTGCGCGCAAGCGCTGGGCCGTTGCACGGGGTGTTGGAGGTGGCGCAGCATGGTGCGGCAGAACAGCTGTTACACAGCGCGCTGGTTGATGCGCTGGAGCACGTGTGTTGATGATCTGTGTGCTGCAGCAGCTGCTTTGTTTTTGTAGTTCAGTACATCGCATGGGCATGATGCATGCGACAAGGCGTCTAGCGCAAGTGATCTGCCGTGCTTGCAGACACGTGCACTTTGCTGTTGCTGGCTGCTGCCTCGAGTTGTTGGGGTTGGGCGGTCGCGGCGTGTTGGTGCAGCGCTCCCCGCTGGCCTGCCATGTTGTGGCTCCTGCTGCGCGCTGCAGGTGCACTCCGACAAGCACGGCTTTGGCAGCGGCTACACCGGCCACGGCAGCAGGACGGCCCTCAACGAGGTCGGCGGCATGGGCATCGGCGACGCGGGCGCCAGCGAGGACAGCATCGACCTCATGGTGAGCGGCGCCGCCTGATGTGCTGCGCACACCTTGGCGGTGCAGGCGTGTTGTGCTGTGCTGTGCCGGCTGTGCTGTGCTGTGCTGTGCTTGTTGTGCTGTGCCGGTTGTGCTGTGCTGTGCTGCTGTGCCAGCAACGACCTGAACTAGTATAGGCGGCACGGTGAGCGCTGATGTTGGAGATGCTGTGTACTGTCTGCCGTGACCAGCAGCGGTGTGCTGTGCTCGCATACTGCCTGCACGGCCGGCTGCGAACCCACGAGGACCTAGTCTGCAGAGGTGCAGTGTTTGGCCGTCAGGCAGAGGCCGCCTGTGCGACGTGCTGGTTGCACCATATGCCCTGTGCCCTGTACTGCTGCCTGTTCTTGAGCTCAACAAAGACAGCAAGCTGCAGCTCGTCCCTTATGTTGACACCATGTTTGCAGTTGGTGCAAGTGCCCTGCAACGCCAGGGGCAGCAGAGCAGCAGAACACCGGGAACAGCACGCCACCTGGCGCCAGCCACCACCACCATGCAACACACACCACACACACAGCATGCAACGCCGCTGCAACTGCGCATCCAGCAACAACACCTGCACGCAGATTATTAAACTCACACCACACCCCAGCACCACTGCATCAGGCCTGCCGGTACTTTGCTTGATGCGTGCGCTGCTGCTGCTGCTGCTGCTGGCGGTCAGGTTGGCCGTGACGAAGACGGCAAGCTGGGCCCCGGCTGGTTTGACGCCACAGACAGCGAGCTCTTCCCGATGAATGAGCGCCTGCGCACCCAGGTGGCGGTGGAGGCGCTGCAGGTGCGCGGGGCTCGCGCGGGACGGGGTGCACGGCGCAGCCGGGTGCATGCAGCGGGGTGCAGCAGCTGGTTCATGCGCATGGCTGCAATGTGCTACTGATGTGCGGGAGGTGTGCATCAACCGCAAGGCAGTGGAGGTGCGGCGGGTGATCAGCATGGCCTGCTGGAGGGGATGCTGCTGGGTGCGGAGCTGCAGATTATCCAGCATGAATCAAGGGCAGCAGAGGAGGCGTCCACATGAAGCTGATGTGTTTGGTTGCGTCGTGCCACTTCTGGGTGGCTGGCTGCCTTGCTATGTTTGCGCCTTGCAAATGCTCGCATTGCGTTCTGCTTGCCCGCCCTGGTCGGTGCAGGACAAGATTGACGAGTCGGAGGACAAGGAGAGCATCCTCGGCGGCGACATCCTCAACCCAACAACAGGCGAGCGGAGGCAGCAGGGTGCCTGTCGTATGTGCACCTGTGCTGCACGCATCCAGTAATAGGCATGTGTGCTTCGTGCAGCTGCCACCCACAGATGCTCGTGTGCAAGCAGGTGTGAGTAGGTCGCTGTGCTTGCTGTTGAATGCAGTCGACTCCTGTCCACAGGTGCTGGAGCACATGGATGCGTCCTACCGCAACGAAAGATATGATGAACACTCACTGCCATCTCAGCGAGTAGCCGCCGCGGTGGAGAACAAGCTTAGCTCCCTGCAGGACGGCTACTCGCTGCGATGGCAGTGAGTGTTCATCGCAGCCTGCGTTGCGGTGGCACGCGTCCATGTGCTCCAGCACCTGTGCTGTGTCGACTGCCCAGGAGTTCAACTCCCCGGGTGCCAAGGCTTGACGTTCCGCTGCTTGCTGCTGCCCGCGCTGTCGCTGCTGTGTGCGGGCAGGGCTGTCGCTGAAGGACTACCTAGAAGGGCGCGAGGCGCAGCACAACGAGCTGCTGATGCGCGTGTACGGCGGCAAGAGCGCCATGCGCCTCGACGACGACACCACCTACCTGGACAGCGAGGTGGGCAGATCCTGGTGACGGTTTCGGCCAGGTCGGCTGCTGGTGCAAGGTGCTGTGCCATGACGGCTAAATGCCGTGTGTGCATGCGTGCGTGCATGCATTCACCTTCGAACAGCGGCTTTATGGCGTCTGCAGTGCCAGTTTGCGTGCAGAACTTCATAGCAAGGGATTGGTGTCTTGCTGCGTGTGGCTGAGAACAAGGTCAGTGCACGCGCTTCATGGTGCTGTCAACTGGTTGCTGCACACCTGCACACCTGCTCCCGTACCGTCTCTGATACACTCCTACAAGCACATGCAGACTGTGCATCCGCACAGTCGCAGCTGCTGACGCACCTGTTGCCGCTGTGCGCGCCGCACCCTCGCCGCCCCGCCAGGAGCTGAGGCACATCAACACCGCCAAGCTGGGCGGCGCGACCGAGGACCTGCTGCTGGAGTCGATGCGCCGCCATGATGCGCTGTGGGCGGAGGACGACGCCCCCTACGCGCCCCAGGACAGGGCCGCGACCCGCAACTGGGCTGCGGAGGACACCGACACCCGCTTTGAGACGGAGAGCGACATGATGGAGCTGTGCGACCTGGCGGAGATCCTGTGAGTGGCAGCGCCGGGCTGGATCGTGTGGTTCAGGGGTTCAGGGGTTCCCCGACTTGCGAGCCGTGTGTGACCTGGCAGCATCGAATGCCGCCGCTGACTGCTGCCTGCTGTCGTCTCTGCGGCCGCCCCCCCTGCAGCGGCACCATCGACGAGGTGGAGGAGGTGGTGGCCAAGGCGCGCATGTGGCGCTGGAAGCCGTACGGCGAAGTCACACTGCGCTTCGCCCAGGACGCCAACGTGAGTGGGCGCGGACGCAGCCTGGCAGTCCCTCCGTGGCTCGTGGGCTGCTGAGCTGGAGACGGCGTGGACTGACGATGATGTAGTTTTTGGGTGGTGCTGCAGCGCAGCAGCGTGTGGGTTTGTGGAGGCCTTGGCCTTGACGGCAGAGAGCGCAGTGTAGTTCAGCTGTCGAGTGCATCTGCGTGCACATTGCGCAGTATATTCCATGGCTGCAGCGTGCAGCACAGGCAGGCAAGGGCTGGACCACTGGGGGCAGGTACAGCGGCATGTGCTGCTGCAGTGTGTTTCTGTAGCGCCGCAGTCCTCAACAAGCCGGACGACAGCAGTGTACACATCTGCATCTTGGCCCTGCCACCAGCCTCTCGACACGTCACTGTCGTCGGCTTGCTGCGCTTGCCGCCTTGCTCTGTTCATGCTTTGCAGGGTGCGCCGGTGGAGCTGATGCAGGAGCCGCTGCACTACCCGCACGGCACCAAGTGGATGGCCCCAGGCCCCATGGGCCAGGTGCACCCGCTCCCGACGACAAGAACATCCGCATGGAGATGGCACGCGTCGCCAAGAACCACGCACACATCTTCAGCATGTACAACTTTGACTGGGACCCTGAGCCCGGCACAGTCGAGTACATCATCAACCAGCGGGTGAAGCGCGGCGCTGAGCTGCAGGGCAAGAGGCTGCTGCGGATGGCCGGCAACCTGGACGCAGCAGAAGCAGCAGCAGATGGGCCCGGCAGCAGCGGCGTGCAGCCAGGCCCGCTGCTGGCAGAGCTGGATGCAGCAGCAGATGCACAGGCAGCAGCAGCAGCAACAGGCAGCAGCGGACGGCAGCAGCAGCAGCAGCGGCGGCAAGGCAGCGGCCTGCCGTTTGGCAGTGTCACTGCCAGCAGCGGCTTGTGGATGGCTGGGCCGCTGGCCAGCTGCAGCATGTCGCTAGGCGTGGGCAGGGCCTCCAAGGCGGTGCTGGGTACCCTCGCACGTGCAGCAAAGCGGGCGCCCACGATCAACAGCGGCAGGGCACGCCTCAGCAGGCCGGCGGCCAAGCACAGCAGCAGCAGCAGCAGGCAGCAGTAGCAGAAGTATCTGCAGCAGCAAATCTAGCTTTGTGACGGGTGACAGCAGTGCCTGCAAAGGACTGGTGTGGGCGCAGCGTGTTGACGGGTGTCCATGGATGAAGCAGGGTGCTGATGTTCCATGGTATACAGTTGGCAGCCTCCTTTTTCGAACGGCTTTTCTGCTGCAGCAGCAGCGGTGCTTCATCCATGTCCGCGGTTGGCTGTGAAAAGCAGCTTATGGTGCCCTGCTGTTGACAGCTCCACTTGCATGGTGTTGATGGAGACGTGTGGGCCCATGTTGCACCAAGCCGCGCTGGGCATTGCTTCACAGCTTGGGCGCATCTCCTGTGCTGCACAGCCGGCAGCAACACGCTGTGCTGCCATGTCCTCTATGCATTGCTGTAAGGCGCACAGTGGGCTTTTGTAGTTGCAGCCACTCTCAATACGCTTGGCACTGTGCTGACCACAGTGGTTGGCGGGATCTGCTGTCAACAGTGCTGGCGGCCTGGCTGCAGGCTGCATGCTTGGCTCGACACTCATTGCAACATGTGCCGTGTCGTTTCACACTGCTCCTCTCTTCATGTTGGTTGTCCGCAGCACCTGCTGGCCTACTTCTGTAACGGAATCAGCACAAGCAGGGGGGTCCGGTGACATGGTGGCAGGGACCCCAAATTAGCATGTGATTAGCTGCAACCCTTTACATTAGCTGGGCGTTGGGCAGAGTCTCCGTAAATCTGTGGTTCAAGACAGCCATGGTGCGGGGGATCTTTGCATGTGAGTGCCGCATTTGCTGCATTGTGCTCTGAATATTCCTGCAACCCTTTACATTGTAGACCTAGACCGCCCGACGTGTCACTGACAGCTGGTTGACATGTTGTCAAAAAAGCAGCACTTTTACACAGCAGCAATAAAGCAAGCAAGCCAGCAGAGTCTCCCCACCTCTGCATGCGAGGCTGCGTATGTAATGTTGTGCTGGGCTACCTCAAGGACTACATAAGAGTTGAACTGTCATGACAGTCTGATCAGTGCTCGCTCCCTGCTATCGTGGCCGTGAGCAGCACTGACCAGATTGCTTTTTGGGTGCAGGTAATACTAGAGACACTAGCAAGGAGTAAAGCAGAGCTCCATAGTTAAGACAGCCTTGGCGGCGGGGGCCCCACTTTAGCATGTGAGTGCCGCATGTGCTGCATTGAAATGTGTAACACGTCTTCTTGCAGTCCTTGTCATAGCTGCAGCACTCTAACCCAGCCGGAATCGCATGTGATTCATCATCATCATCATCATCATCATATTACCCATTCAAGCCATAGCATCAGCGCCATCGGCCCCGCGCCCCACCGGGGCGGAAAGAGGAGGGAGCACTGCCCAGAATGTTTGCATGCATTGCGCACATCCCAAGACTTGACAAGAAAAGCAGCACATACCGGTGACACCATCCGACATCTTCCAGAACTGCCCCAAATATCATCAGATACAAAACGCAACACCTTGATTGACAAATCAGCCATGGACAAAACGCTGCGCAACTTTTCAGCGCAACCAGGCAGGGATCTGATCTCAGCAAACATACTATCCCTCTGAGCAGAAGTAGCAGGGCAATCAAACATCAAGTGTGACAAAGACTCAACTTCTGCACCACAACAAGGACATCCTGAAGTGGAGTTAGCTCTGCGACCGCCAAACTGACTAGTACGCTCATGTACACACAGACAACCCATACGAACACGCAAAAGCAATTCAATACCACATGTGATTGACACATTTGCTGCATTATGCTTTGCAAACTGTGTTTCCTGCCTGTGCACAATGCCTCTGCTGTCCTCGTTGTGCTCTGATAGCTTACAGTGCTGTCAGTGAGTCGGCTGATGCTGCAGCATCTGCTGCTGATACAAGCACCATGTGAAGAAGCAGCACTCTAGCATGAAAAGACAAGCATAAAAGCACCAGTGGTGCCTGCGGTAGGCACCATGTAGGCAAGGCCTTGCAATTGTACTGGCTGCTAGCAAGCGATCGTGTTGAAGCCATGCTTTCAAACACCTGCCCCTTCCTTGCATGGTGCGTAGCCCAATGCTTAGGCCTCAACACTGCCCCCGCCTCACCCTGCAGTCTGCTGTGGCATCAAGACTGCTCCGACTGCTGCAGCATCATGCTGCTGGTGCACGCAAGTGTGGCTGCATCCCCATGGCCTGGCATGCGAGTGACACCTTTGCTGCATTGGGCTTTGCATGGTGTGCTTTTCTGCGAAAGTTCTTGACGGCTTCATCGGTGGCATGTTTAGACTACAGCCCAACAGTGTGCATCTGAAACTATTTGAGTACATGGTGGCAGTTGGCAGTCAGCAGATTACGGCAAGCTACGGCTTCTTATACCATCATGCCTGCTTCGGCAGCGTAACTGTCAGGCACCACATTTTTGAACATCCCTGGTGTTCATTGATCGACTGCCTTCTTTGCTCCCAACGCTACCCGCACACAGCGCACAGCATGCAGACATCGCCAACGGCGCCGGCGCTGTCCGACTGTGCCGGGACCTCGCGCCGAACCTCCAAACATATATGTTCAGACAGATACGACTTTATCTTGTGCACATTATTAAACTGCCTCTCTGCTCCCAACGCTACCGGTACACACCGTACAGCATGCCGCACATCACCAACGGCGCCGGCCCTCGCCGACTGTGCCGCGACCTCTCGCCGATCTTTCAAACATTAATATCCACGGCAGTTGCTGCTTTGCGGTGGAATTTGTATTTTGGTAATCACCCGTCCTATCACTCAGACAGCCACCTGGTCACGTTGATCTCTGCTCGGGTATGCCAAGGCTCATGTTGCAGTTGTGCCACAGGCTGTCGGCTACAGAAAGCTGCTGGATAGTGCCGCTAAAGGTGTGAAGAAGAAGCACACGAGCACAAAGCACTATGCAGGCAATGCAGCAATCACAGGAGGAGAAGTGTGCCTGCTGCAGCCACTGCAGCTGCGTTGACAAACACTTCTAGCACATGTGCGTGCCTGCATGGCAGCCCACTCGGAGCACCAGGAGAACTTGGGCAGGGGTCTCCTGGTCCAGCATTGCTTGAGGTGCGCAGTTTTTTGCATTTACCTGGAGCCCAGGAGCCGTTTAAAGCTCGTCCTATTACATGTGTCGCGCAAGCCTACGGTGAAGGTCTGCTTCTGCTGCCACGGCCTTATGAAGGGTGACTGGTGTTCTCGCCGCAGGCTGTGCCTTGGTGCACCGACGCACGTGCCTTCCAAAAGTAGCACACCACGCAGTCAACCACCTCCATTGCTTACAGCAGGCTCTGCGCATACAGCAACGGTTGTAGCAATGCGCACCAAACCCTAATTCAGTCATCCCAAGCAGCCCCAACTTGGTTTGAATAAGCGCGAGGTGAGCACTGTATGGCTCACATACTTGCCACCGCAACCGCAGCAATGCCATGTTACGCACGTTATGTGAATCCAGCTCAGCTCGGGCAGCTGACAGCCACAAACGCTGCACGGCGACATGCATCAAAGAGCCCAACTGCACAGCACGGCGCAGTGATCACTTATAAGCATGCTGTTCATGCAATGCATGCCTTACTTTGCCTATGAGCCTTGCAGCCAGCACCTGCACCAGCACCGCCACTGACTTGGTAACACGCATCACAGTGACCGCTGCACACACCACCGGACGACCAGCCCCAGCCCACTCCCTGCTGCCATGCCGCTGAGCAGCGGCCTTGCAACCAGCCCGCCAAGCGACCGCAGCCAAGCACCGCGCAGCCGCCGCTGCAGCAGCACGCACGGCCGCGCTGCCTGCCGCAGCGCCAGCCTGACAGGCAGCTGCACTGCAAGCTGCGCCGCCGCTGCGGCCTCTGCTAGGCTGCTGTGACCTTCGCAGCCCACGCTGTCATCGTCGAACAGGCGGCAGTCCCCTGGCCGCTTCAGCAGCACGATGCTGCTGCCGCCATTGGCGCGAGGAGCCACGTCGTATAACACCCAGTGTGCTGCCAGGACTGGGGCCCCAGCCGAGGCATGCACACTGCAGCAGCAGCGGCGGCCCCTGTGGTGTGCCAGGCAGCAGCCTGCAAGCTGCAGCAGCTCCAGCTGCGGCGGCAGCCAGCAGCACATGACACGTGGCAGCTCTGCCAGCTGGCATGCGCCGTCACGCAGCTGCGCTGCCACCTGCCGTTGCCCGCTCCATGAGGCGAACGCCGCAACATCAAACGCTTCAAGGGCCGCAGCCGCAAGCGTCCCTCCTGACATCACTGCTGCCAGCCACCGTCCCAGCTTGCCCACTGTGCGCTGGGTCATGGTGGCCCCCAGCAGGCAGGCCATGACCTGCAAGTCATGTGTGGCTGCATGCAGCGCCATGAGTCGAGGCTGTTGCGCCTGCGGTGGCTCTTCTGCAGAGCCTGCAGCAGCTGCCAGACTGGCCAGCTGCTGCAGTGCCTGGCGCCGTGTATCATCTAGTACCAGCACCTGCAGCTTGCCCAACCCAGCACGCATTGCTGCACCGCCGTTGCTGCCGAAGCCCAACACACCTTTCAGCTTGAGACAGCGAAGGTTGGGGCAGCTGCTGCCGATACCGATCATCACCTCGTCATCTATGGTTATGCCAGCAAGTGTCCGTGTGGTGTCAATGTACAAACTCCCCAGTGAGATGCATTTTTCAGCTGGGAACTTCAACCGCAGCTGAGCAGGCCCTGGTGACGCCGCTGCGACATGTAGGGGCCAACCCGGCCCAGGTAACACGTCAATAACGGATGGCACCGTCACCAAGACTAGCTCAATTGGTGCTGCATGCTGCAAGCTTTCGGTCAAATCGCAGCTGGCACCGCAGTGTAGTGTGAGCTGCCAGAGGCGATGCGCAGCCACCACCTCGGGTGCTGCGCGCCGCAGCTCCCTGATGCTTGCACCTGCTGTTACTGTGGACGTGGCTGCATCCTTATGGGGCCGGCTGCTGCCGCGCCGCAGCTCAGATGCTACTATGCAGCCTCTTGTGTAGCCCCTGGAGCACGCCAAACCACACAGCAGCGGCAGCGGGGACACGCGGGAGTGCTCGACCCGTTGCTGACGGCCGCAGTGCGGTCCAAGCGTGCTGCAGTGACGTGCGATGCAACTCAAGGTCGGCTGCGGCAGGCACATGCCAGCCTTGTGAAGGGCCGCGTCCCCGCAACAGGCAAACAGCAACAATGTGGCAGACTCCGCTGTGCTGCATGATCACACCCATAGACATGCCGGTACTGTTGCCTTTCACACCATCAAAAATACCTGTGAATGCGCAGCGCTGCTGCCAGTGCCTGTGCAGCTGCCGGCGGCCTGCACGTCACGCCCTGCACCACCTGCAGCAGCTCCAGCTCAGCGCCTTCTCCGGTGAAGGCCTGCAGGCTCTGCTGCAGCCTCAGCAGCACCCCCACGTCACTTTTGGAACCAGCATCCATCACACGATGCATGTCAGGGGCAGCCAGCGACAACCTCTCCAGCTGCGGCAGCTGCGAGAGCAGCTCCAGCATCCCAAACTGCTGCCGCGGTTGCTGGGAGTGGCGGTTGGAGTTCTGGGGTTGTCGCCGCTGCAGGGCGAGCGGCTGCTGCAGCAGCAATGCAGTGAGGCCTGGGCAGCAGGCTGGCAGCTGCTGCAGTGGCCGCAGCAGCAAGTCGCCTGAGAGTTGCAGGCGGCGCAGCCTTCCCAGCTGCAGTATGCCTCCGCTAATAGCCCTGCAGAAAGCATTGACACAGGCAACGCAGCAAATGCAGCGACACAGGATGTAGCAGCATATTTAATGACACAGGCCCTGCAGCAATGCTGTGGATAACCAATGCAGGTAACGCAAGCGCACTACCGGCAGCCACAGTATTGCAGTTGTGCAAGTGTGCAGGCCGCACTGCGAGTTCACACAAGCACTGATCACAGCTGGATTGCAACTGCTGAAAGCACTGCCGATCAGCTGCGCATTGCGGTGCAGCTGCAGCTGGTGTAGAAGGGACGGCAGGAGATGCGTTCACTGCAGTTGCCAGCCAGGAGCGTGCCACACGCTGTCGGGGTGCTTGCTGAGCCAGCCTTACCCATGCGCCACGCCCACTCCATGCAGGTGCAGCAGCCGCAGCTCCACCAGCCGGCCCAGCTGCAGCAGCTTCGTGCCTGTGCCGGTGACTGCCGCATGCAGGCAGGTCAGCTGAGGCGCAGCACTGGCCAAAGCAGCCACCTGCAGCAGACCCAGCCATCATCGTCATTGTCATCCTATAACCCATTCAAGCCATAGCATCAACGCCATCAGCAAACCTAGCCAAGCAGTGAACAGGAACCAGAAAGACTACTTGTGAAAGATAAGGACGTAGGTTGTTTCATGCTGCAGCGTGCACAATGCTGACAACCGCTCAAGTGTCCCCAACATCACAAGACCCTCACATGTGCTTATGCCAGCTCATGCACCTTACTTGCACCTTCATGACATGCGGCAACAGGTTGGCACCTTTCAGGTTGGCCTTTCTGAAACCAGAGCCAGGCAGCGGACCATAGTCTCAGCAGCTATGTGACCCGCTGTTGTGAGCGGGCACCGTCTCACCTGCCTTCCCACCAGTGGGTGCTCATTTGCCAGCAGCAGCGACCCCAGGCCGCTCAGCTGGCGCAGCAGGCTCCACGGCGTGGCGCTGGCGGGTGGCAGGCGAGGCAGCATCAGCAACAGCTGGTGCTGCTGCTGCTGCTGCTGCAGGTCACAACGTGATGCAAAAATGCTGTCAGCACTGTGTGCCTGCATACCGCTGCACTGCCTGCAGCTCGCTGGCTGTGCAGCTGTACCACTGCTGCTGCTGCTGCTGTCTGGCCTGTGGACGCTGCTGGCTGCCTGGTCTGTGCTGCTGTCACTGCTGTACGCTGAGCTGCCGCGAGAAATGCTGCTGGTGCTTGAGCAACTCGCACTGTCATTATGGCTGCTGTCACTGCTGCTGTTGGGGAGTTCTGCCGTAACAGGCGTCACCCAGGTGCCATGCACTACTTCGTCACCGGTGTCGATGCCACTCCCCCTTCCAGTGCCTGCAGCACACTGCTGCTGGCTGTACTGCTGCAGCAGCAATTGGCACAGCGCGCGCAGCCATCTGCCTTTGCTGTCCAGTGCACCCCTGCGCTGTGGCACTTCCACACACAACAGCTGCTTCGCCACTGTGGTGCCGGGCGCCAATGCTATCCATGTTGCAGGTGCGTCGGTGCTGCTGCTATTGCTGCTGGGGGTGCTGGGCTGAAGCAGCTCAGGCGGTATTCCGATGCCCAGTCTGCTGCAGGATGGATACGCCTGCAACGCTTGGCTCAACACGGACCTGCTGCTGCTGCTGCTGCTGGCCAGGCCTGCTTGTGCTGCAATAGCTGTGACAGATGCGTAGGCTGCAGCACGCCATGATTGCGATGAAAGTGCCACGGACCGAATGTCCTTTATGTCGAGGCGCTGACATACAAGCTGCGTTTCGACGAGGAAGACATCAGGCAGCAGCAGCAGTGAGTGCTGACATGAACGAAAACAGCAGGCGGCACATCCAGGCTACAACAAAAAAATAGAACGAAGCTCTAATCTCACCAGCTTGACGCTGAATTCACGTGCAGTGCCTGCACATGGCTGGCTGCATGGCACTGCACATGATGTGGTGACTTCTTCCTTGCGCATTGGCTTGGCTATCCTGAATCATGCTAAGCTGGTTGCAATGTTGACCAGTTTGGGGTGCCGACGGCTGCTGCCAAGTTTGTGCAGCTGGAGGTGCGTCAACTGCCACTCAAGAACCACTAGGGCCTAGGGCCTAGCTACAGCTTGCAGGAGTGGGCCGGTGCATAGAGCGATACCATGTTCCACGGCTGTCAATTGGGTGATCATAGTTATAGCCTACCTTTGGATTGTTTTGCACTGCAGTTAATATACATGTGCCTTGGTGGAGCTGAACATGTGCAGTTGAGTATGTTTGTGCATGGGCTCTCGTGGTAATTGCCACCTGCAGGTGAGTTTTTTCAGGCCCTTCACACATTTGAGGTTGCTCACGGCTGCCAGGTGCGAGGTGCCTTGTGGTGCAGTGCCCTGCCAGCTGGCAGGCGCCCTGACTGCAGGCAGGTGCTGTCACTTGTTACGGCACAAATGTCAAGTGACAAGTGTGTGTGAGGTGCAGCCACCTGGGGAGCTGGTCAGGCTGCACGGAGTTCCTTCGCTGGGTGTTCTCCTCCTGTTGAAACAACGGGATAACTGCATGCAGGACCTGATTTGTGGAATGTTCTTGGCCCCAAACCCTGGAATCCCATCTACCCCAGCTCAGCGTCCTGCATTCAGCAGTCTGCGAGCCCATGCCCACAAATAGCACTGCACTGTTACCAGCGCTTCAAAAAGAGATACCGAGGCCACGAAACCATCTGTTCACTTCTGTGCGTACGCAGCGCTACATTGTCGCACGTTCTACTACGACCCACGTTGAAAGTGCGCTGGGCTGCAAGGTGGAAGTTCTTCTGAATGGCACAACCGCCAACCACCCAAACTGCTTGCAGCAGCAGCAGCAGCAGCGCAGGTGATGGTGACCTCGGCATTGACAGCTCGCTGCTGTACGAGAGCTTCACGGACGCTGTAGCACACTGTGTGGCTGGAGCATACTTGGCAGTGCTGGCATTCTTACATGTGAGTGGATCAAGCAGGGCAGCATGATGCCGCGGTGCACACGCAGCTGCTGCATGCGGCTGCCTGTACTGCTGGTGCTAGGCATCCCAATGAGCGTGGTGTTACACAAACATCAGCGTGAACCAATGCTTTCTTTTGCTGATGTAGGCGTGCATGAGCCCTCTGGTGATCAACACGGTGAAGAAGTGAGATCCAAACACTGCAATGCCCAGTCGTCCTACTGCTCTCGCAGTACAGCGCAGCACATGCATGTGTTGCAGCAGTAACAGCAGTACACTGCTCTATGTTAGTGGCAGCAGCAACGCGCAATGCTTGCAAATTATACCATCGCCTGAAATTTGTCAAAGGCTGCCAGCCAACGTGCTTCAGGCGTCCAAAGTAAGCGTGCCGAGGCAGCATGCATGGCATTTGCTTGAGCCTTTTGAAGCCCAGGCCAGGCAGCCTTGAGCACACAGCTCACTCAACCAGCAGTATCAAGCTGTACTCAGCAATGCATCCCCCCCACTTCCTGTCTGCCTTGCTTGCAGGACGTCCAAGACAGTGATCATCACAGCGCTGTGCCACTATGTGCTGCTGACTGTTGTGAGGCGGCCGCTCAGCCTGCTCTGCAGACTGGTGAGGACGGCAGCATGCAGAGGCAGCTGGCAGCACCTGCCAGCAGCAGCAAGTGGCACTCTGCATCACAACAATGAAGCAGCATGCCCCTAGCCATCTCAGCCAGCATCAACCCTCTGCTTGTCGCCTCCAGTTGATTGGCTACTGCTGTTCAGCGCAGGGTCTCCTGGAGCACAGCTGTGTTGCTCTCAAAGCTGACTTGAAGCATTCATGCTGCGACTGCTAGCCGTGTTTTGTGCTCACTGACTGTGTGCTCTTGTGTTGTTTGCTGTCCAACTGCTGCCGTTGCTCACCATGCCTCGCCTTCTGTGCAGCTGAGCCTGCTGGCGCTGTTCCAGCCCACCTTGACTGCTGCAGCACCTATGTCATGACTGCTGCCCCCGCTGCTGCCATCGCACCATGCCGCGTCCCACCGCTGCCTCGCTGCTGTGCAGCTGAGCCTGCTGACGCTGTCCCTGGTCAAGCTGGATGCCCAGGCACTGCTAGCCAGCAGCATGGCAGTCTACCCCATGCTCACCATCCTGCTCATCAAGTACGGTGAGCAGCACAAGTACAGCCGGATAGGGTTTTTTTTTGCACGGGCCCATCACTGCACCAAGCACGCTGTCGTTGCCTGCAGTGCACCGCTCCTCCATGGATGAGTGCTTCGCCAGCACGCTGGCACAGCTGGACCCAAAGTACGCGGCACACCTGGCTGCCATGCCACGCAGGTGCGCTGCATTCACAGCACCCTGCTGGAAGGCCGCTGCTGTGTGCATGGAACTCACCACAGCTGCAGCCTGTGCCTGTCCATGCAATTGGTATCCTCATCCGTGTGTGACACACATGCACGGTCTTGCCATAGCGGCTGGCACACGCATGCATTGTCAGACCGCAAGCCGTGGATGGAGCGGCCAGTTTCAGCTGGTGGCAGTACAGTGCATTGGCATGGTTTCAAACTATTCACAAGTTGTAAACAAGCAGGCCCCAGCATGCATGCAAAGCTGTCAACTGTCTGTTGCCTGCTGCAGCGCACATCAGGCTTGTTGCGCATGGCAGGCGGCCACATGCACCGGCTGATCGCAGGCTCTGCTGCTGCGTGTGGTGCAAGGTTCAAGCCCAGGCTGAGTGAGAAGGTGCTGGCCAGGCTGGGCATCTCAGCGGATGACAGCGAAGACCTCAAGACAGTGAGCAGCTGCCTTGCAGGGGAAGGTTGAGCGTGCGCAACCGGCCTGAAGCGTATGCAGGTGCTTCTGCCACTTGTGCAGCATTAAGCTGCTATCCTGATGTTCCTCACAGTACTGGGTTGCAAGTGCGAGTGACAAGTTTTTATCCCAATGGGTCGGTGCATATGGATGCACCTGCTGCAGCGTCAACTCAAACAGGCTGTTGCTGTGCGGGTGCTGCGCAGATGCTGGTGCTGATGCTGGCGGGCCTGCTGCTGAGGGGCTGGCGCAGCCTGCCACACATCGGCTGGCTGGTGGCACCCGTGGTGAGCAGCCACACGCAGCTGCAGCAAGTGCTACCACCCTGCATCCTTGCTGCTGTTTTTGCCCCATGCCACAAAACAGTAACACAAAATATTGCATTTGAAGTTGGACCCGTCCATCATTTCAGGCTTCTTCTGATGCAGATTCAATACCTGAGCATCCGCTACATGGTGGGCAGGCGTGTGGCAGCTGCGCTGCTGTCAGTGCTGGCAGCACTGCACCCCACCCTGGAGGGGCCAGTCATGAGCTTTGTGCAGGTGCGTGGCCTCTGCACGCTGTTGCAGGGGGGGCTGGCGCATGACCACAACAGGTGCCAAGGCTTAGCAGGGCAGGTTGTGTGCCCAACACTACAGGTTGTGGCCTTCCAAACACCATGGGGTCTATGGCTAAGCATATGCTGTGCGCTATGCATGTGGTTGCTCTTGGACACCGCAGCAGCTGCTCTGCCTCTCAGCGTCATCACTGGTCGGGCCGCCCAGCTGCGAGTGGGTGCACGGTTGGCGCACAGGAATGACGCAATGAATGATCATGCGTTAATTTTCACGCTGTAGCTACCACGTCGTGGGCACCATTTGCGTGAGTGAGCCTGACTGATGTTGCTGCAGCAACCTTTGCAGTACTCCAATCGAATAAAACAACGGCCAAACCCTCCTTACTGCGGATATGCGTTGCTTGTGTCTGTGCCGCTGCTCTGCTGCTGCTGCAGCTGTGGGCCAGCAGCAAGGTGTTGGGGCGCTCCAGCATGCGCTACTACCTGGACCGGTGCGTGCCCAGGCACCAGCGCGGGCCGTTCATCAGGTGAGCCACGCAGGGACCAAAGGCAGACACGCCAGCTGGACTGGGGAACACCACGGCGCATGCATCAGCACGCTTCACGTGTGCAAAGTGCAGCAGCCGCACAGCAACTTCAACATCAGTCAGCCTTGGCCGAAGCTCCGCTGACCACAGAAGCCAAACAAAAGGGCATCTGAGGACAAGCCAGACGCAATCTCAGAGCCCAGCTTTCGACCATGTATGGTGTCGTCAGAACTGCTGCTTGTGGAGTACCATCAAGTTTGCTGTTTGAGCTTAGGGCAGCGAACACCTTTGTGGGCGGAGCAGTGCTGCTGCCATCAATATGCACACAGTCGGCTGCAGCAAGAATTGACACGGTCGCAATGCTCTCCAGTTGTGTGTTGTGGGGCCAAGTACTGTTTGCCTTGTACAATCCAGCTGCGTACACCTGCTGCTTTAAAGGCCATTACACATGCAGCATTGAGCGTTTACAGGTGTGAAGCGTTGACACTGCTACAAGGAGCGGGGTCTATTTGAAGTCAGCAAGTGACAGGGCAGAGGAGACAAAAGACAACAATTATAAAAGCAACATGAGCCAAGCCTTGACTTGCCTTGACCTTGTGTCACATGGCCGCTGAAGCCAACACGTACGGCGCTGCAATTACACCATTGTGTGCACTCCTTTGTGACTTGGCTGCTGCCCCTGCACTGCTGCTGCTGTCGCTGCTGCAGGGCGTTTGAGTACAGCGTTGTCTCCTACTTCCTGCTGCCGACTGCGCTGATGCGGTTGCCGCTGCTGGGCAGCCTGGTGGCCTTCCCAGGCGCGGCCATGGGCGCGCACGCACTGCAGGACATGCTGTCACGCAAGGCAGGCGTACGGGAGGCTCTTGAGCACCTGCAGTGACGTGCATCCTGAGGCTGGTCGCTCACCACTACTGGTAGTGACTGTTGACAACCTGCGGCACTCCTCCTATTTAAAATGGACGTCCAACGCCTCAGGGGAGGGCATTTCAGGCGCTGCACCATGCCGCGCATTGCTGGCAATGGTCTGTGCACCTTGGCAACGCGCAGAAGCAACTTGGGACCCTGATTAGCATTGAACGTGTCACTGCAGCTGCAGTATTCCAGTCTGTCGGTTGTCCTGTGGGGCGCCGGGCCGATGGTGTTGTTGCTATGGGTAACATGATGATGATGACTCTGTCGCTCGTCCTGTGAGGCAACACTTTGCTCTCAGCTGCAGGAATGAGGACAGTTGAGAAACTGGTGAACGTAGCGTTACGTGGGTCCAGTCACCAGTTGAGATGGTATGTGCTACACCCAGATGGGCATGTTGTCAACACGTGACAGAACTAGCCAAGCGCACAGTACAACTCAATGTGTCCATCCAGCTACATGCAAGGTTGCAAAAAAAATATGTGTCAGTTGCCGAACGTTCACAGCTGCCATGCTGCTTGTGAGTGGTTGCATCATGCATGCGTTGATGGTGCTGCAAAGGACGATCTTGCACAGTGTGTCGTGCAAAAGCCTCCTTTTGTTGACAGCATCCCTACAATCGCTACGCAGTTCAACCGATGACAGGGTCTCAACACATAGCTGAAGTCAAGGCTCGCAACCACGTCGACCGGTCAAACCCCGGGGCTCGAAGGCTCCGCGTTTTCTAAACTGGAGTCGGGCTTCGACCGTTTCGTCGAATGTAGGCCGCCAAACAGGGGTTGACTGGACCAGATCTCCCGCCAAAATGCACCTGCCGTCCCAGAACAGACCCACTGAGGGCCACCTGGTCGCTGTCGGACAAGGCAATTCTACTGGACGGTCAACATACCCACCCGGTGTTTGCAAGCCATGGCTGTAATTGCTGAGTTGGCATGTCATCAGCAGTTCCCGCACGACCCAAGCAGTGAATGATCCTGTAGAAGGTTTGTGTAGACAAAAATCCAAGTAGTGTGGGCCAATGCACAGCCACTGGCTCTTGGCAAGACTCTGCTTGCCAAGCTCAGTTGGCACCGAGTGGTTGCACGGCCCCCCAACGACTGGTTGTTTCTTGCTATGCAGGAGAACAGGGATTTGAGTTTGAGGGCCTACACCAGCAGTGTTGAGCAGGGCAGGCAGAGGTCGCTGTGGTTTTGGCAGTTTCGGGCTTTTGTGCGTACGCTACATACCCAAACGGGAACGCTAGCAGACATTCCTGATTCAATGGTTGGCTTGCATTGCCTTGATGCCTCTGATTTGAGCAATGTACAGAGTGCTTTCCAAGCATGGTTGTACCAGCAGTGGCAGGACTTACCAGCCAACCCCAGAGTAGCTGGGTCTGATACTGTCATGAACTCTACCTATGAGAACTGGTTTGCATGCTCCTCTTTTGATGAGCTTGATTTGACGAAACCATTGAGTTGGTGCCCAGATTGTGTGCACAACACAGCTGGCTTAAACAAGATGCACCTGTCATCTTTGATGCGTTTTCGTCTGGGTGCGCATGACTTGCGTGTGGCTACCGGTCGGTGGGAGAGGGCTGATAACTCTATGCTACCCAGGCCACAGCGACTGTGCTCTCGGTGCGGAGCTGGCCAAGTTGAGGATGAGTTTCACTTTGTGTTTGAGTGTGACGCATATCAGGTTGTTCGCGATCGCTTCTGGCGGCTGTTTGTTGATTTTGGAGGGTGGCAGAGCCCAGCTGTGAGCCCTCTTGGGCGGTGTCTGGCTGACTTTATGCAGCAGAGGCAGAGTAGTGTTGCTGCTTTCACCTACCATTGTGTCCTGGTTAGAAATGATACGGCTATGGCACTTGCTGTGCTCCCAAGTGACACTAGTGCCTCAGAGACAGAATCCTCAGAACTTGTTGAGGCCTCGGATTAGTTGGTTGGATTGGTACTCCTTGGCTGTTGTGGGACCCCATGAGCCTTGTTTGGCTCCTTAGTGGGTGGGCCTGTGGCCCTACTCTGGTATTTGGTATTTGGGGGTAAAGACTCAGGTTGGTGCTGTTGTGAACCCTCATGAGCGGAACGCGGGCTCGCTTCGCTAGTGCCTGAGGCAGGTTCAGTCACTGAACAGGACGGTCCTGTCCTACGCAGGACAGGACTGCAGTTACTGT
Organism: Scenedesmus sp. NREL 46B-D3; assembly: GCA_014080715.1. NCBI lineage: Eukaryota > Viridiplantae > Chlorophyta > Chlorophyceae > Sphaeropleales > Scenedesmaceae > Scenedesmus > Scenedesmus sp. NREL 46B-D3. The sequence continues at coordinate 102,509 of JACERP010000202.1, read as the reverse complement.
GATAAATTATTGTGATACTAAGTCCTCCAGCCGTGGTCTTGGCGTGTGTAAAGTTAAGATGCCTGTTCCTGACCAGGTGCAGGCTGCATGCAGGTCACCACCAGTCTGGACCTGGATCATAGGCTGATCCAGGCATCACTTATTCATCCGCTGCATTGGCGGTTGCAAGCCGCGTGAAATGCTACCTGAGCGCTGCGACCTCTCTGTAGGGTGCCCAGAGCAGCTGGCAGCCGACTGTCATGTTGCTGCAGGGTCAAGATCAGTGAAGCAGAATGGCGCTGAACCTGCTCCAGCAAAAGCAGATCAAGCATAACACTGATTGTATGCCTGGCCACAAACAAGCGTCTGGTTTTGCTCTGCAACTTCACCAGGTTCGCTTCATGATACCTGGTTGCAGCCCAGGGCCTGCCTACCAGGTACACTGCATAGACGATTTGGGTGCTGCATACACAACGGATGATTGAAAGGGGGTTGAGGATGTACACAATATGAAATCAGTGTTGTTACCGTTGCGCCAGGGTTTGCAAGCAACATGTTATAACAGCAGATGCACCAGCAGCTGCTGCTGCAGGCTGCTGTCTCACTTCCGCTGCCACTGTTGCCGCTGCTTACCCAGAGCTGCCGCCAGCAACCTGAACCGAAGTTGGCGCTGGCTACTGCTGCTGGCTGCTGCTGCTGCGATGGTCGCCGATCCAGCTGCTGCCGTTGCTGCTGCTGCTGCGCTTAAGCCTTGGCGCCGATGCGCAGGGCCTTGGCGCGGCGAGCCTTGATCTGCTTCACCGCCTTGTCCTCCTGCGGAGCAAGGCACCCAGCATGCCATGGCACAGCCCCCAACACAGTGAGCACACGCTCGGTGGCAATGATGAAACAGAGAGTGAGATAAGTGGCTGCCCAGTTTCGGCAGGCACGCACAGTAGCAGCACAGTACTTCCCGGCATCCCCTTTCCTGCAGTCATTGCTTGAGCATGCAGCCTGTCAGCGACCATGCTGCTCATCCTATTCACCCCCACTAGCCAGCAGCGGCCACTGACACACACCCCTGCCACCTGAGATGCCCAGAGCGGTAATCCCCCCCACACGACAACCTCTGCGCCCCAGAAGCAACTTCCAGCACCCACACACGCTGCTGTCCTGCTGACCAGGCTACTGCCCGTGTCAGCAATGGAGGGCCACATCACAGACAGCATGGCAGCAGTGTCCCTGCCACAGCACAGCCAGCCGTCACGCCCCCGGCCGTGGTCGCACCTGCTCTCCCTTGACTGGCGCCTCCTTCTCGCTGAGGGTGAGCTCCACGTGGCAGGGGCTGGACATGTAGGGGTTGATGCGCCCGTGTGCGCGGTACGTGCGGCGGCGCTGCTGCATGGCCTTGTTGACCTGGATGTGGCTGATGTACAGCGCGTCAACGTCAAGGCCCTTCACCTGCAGCAGCAGGTGGCATGACACGCAGAGGGCGTGAGCGGCGTGGAGTGGGCGCATGTGTGCGTGCAGTGGAGGGCGCTGCACAGCCAGCAGTTGTGCGGTGATGGGCAGCACTGCACAAGCGAGACACCAGAGGCACACCAACGCCTTTACTAAGCAACAGCTGTGTGTGCGCATGCATTGACCATACAGTGTGAACGGAACAGATGCCAGAGAGAGAAACTTTGTCCGTAGGAAAACAGCAACCCAGGCGATGCACCAGTGCACCCGGCGTGCAAGGTGACATCCCTCTCAAACAGTGCTAAAGCCAAGCCAACCTCTTATATAGTGAAAGGGCCAGCACTGGCGTATGACCCATCGCCAAGCCAGCTGCTTGCAGCCTACCTCAATCCTGCATGCTCACTCAACAAGCAGCCTGTGTGCCACACACAAGACAACGTGCTGCACCGCTGGAGCCACCACACCATGCAAGCAACGCACACAGCCCTATCAACGCTCATGCCTGCAAGCATTCACTCTGATGCATGCAGATGCTGCTGCGAGTGTACGACAGCCATACATCGCTGTAAATCAGCTCCAGCAGCAGTGGCAGCAGCAATGGTGGCTGCATTAACAGGGACGTTGCTGCTGCATCCTGTGCCGTTTTCATATGGCTGCATGTTGTTGCTGGCTATGCTGGCTTTGATGATCATCAGCTGGCACGCTGCTGTTGCTGACCGTGCTGAAGCAGAGACTGACAGAACAGCACCTGCTGCTGAAACACAGCTGAGCCACAGACCCAAAGTATGGGTACTAATGCTACCATTGTGCCGGTACGATCCAAAATTGCAGCAATCCCTGCTGCTGCTGCTGCTGCTGCTGCCCTCCTTGCTGCCAATGTTTCCTGACACCCTCTGTTGGACTGCACAGAGATGACGGCAGGAAGCCGCTGCTGCAGCATCTGCGCACCCCAAGCCTTGGTTCTGTCTCCTGCGGGTATGCCCTGCTGTGTCGCTGATGTAGCTGGAATGCCTCTTGCTGCCGCCATTGCTGCTACAAACACTGTCCATGACGCCGCGTGTACTGCTGGCTGCGCTGCTGAGTGCTGCCACCACTGCTGCTGCTGCCCCGCCATTGCCGCCGCCACCAGCGACAAGGCCTCTTCTTCAACCTGCAAAACGAATGAACACTGCAATGCCACACCAACAACTAAACCCAGCCAACTATGTCATCGCCAGGCCCTAAATCAGTGTCACTATGACCAAAGTGAGGAAATGATCCATCACGTGTTCAACAGCAGCAGTAGCGCTCACCTCTGCGTTGCTCTCAGCATTCTTCAGGAGGTTCAACAGGAACTCGCAGGACTTCACGGGCCAGCGACCCTGGCGGGTGGTGCTGCCCTCGTTCTTGGCCTGTGCAGTGCGGCCAATGCAGCCAGTGAACCTGTGGAATGGGATGCAGCGCTTGCGGGCAACGACATCCTCCAGGTAGCGCTTGGCCTTCTGCAGCTGCATCTTGCGCAGAGCAAAGGCCGATTCACGCGTGTTCTTGAAGTGAACACGCAGGTCTGAGCCGCGAGCCTGCAGGCAGAAGAGAAGAATGCTGCTCAGGCGCCATGGCAGCAGAAGAATGCTGCCCTGCTGCTCTGCGCCGGCTGCTGCCAGTCAAAATGGTGTGGTATTTTATCTGCCTGTTTGTTTTACATCCCAGCTGCTGAGTAGCGGCCATCAACAAACAGCACTGGTGTGTCTTGCTGCCAGGCTTCACCCAGGCAGATACATGGACACATGCTGCGAACTTAGCAGGTCCTATCCGTGATCCTGAAATATGTGATCAAGCAAGTTTGCACGCAGCTCTCGTGCCGCCGACCTTGCAGCTCTTGGTGGCGTTGTCGGGCTCTCTCGCGTATTTGACCATTTTGAATGCTATGCCCCTAGAACGGCTACCGACGGCCTGGGGAAAGAGGGAGACCGGCGTGAGGGGCCAAACCTTGAGTTCTCGAACAGCAGGGCAGGCGAACCGACGCTTACTAACACCTGCTCTTTCCTGTGGTCGTCTCAGACCATTTTACGCTTTTTTTGTTTTACTAGGTAGTATTTACTGCAGCAGTGTGAAGAGTCGATCTGTCCATACCTAGGCCCAAGGGCCTGTACTTGCACACCTAGCCAGGGCTCACATGATCTCAGGCGCTCGTTGCCTGGCTAGACTGTCACACACACGGCCATTGGGCCTTGGAAGCCGGTTTGTTTTGCCAGGGAGCAGCTTGAGCAGCAGCTTGAGCAGGGTCAGTGCGTTCAAGGCAGAGTCAGTTGCTGCCAGTGCCACATCTGGCTCAGGCTCTGTGACACCAGCAGCAGCCCCAGAAGCAGGACGCTCAGCAGCTGCTCCCATGGCACGGCCTGATCACAGCAGTTTGAGCAACAGCAGAGAGGCTGTGGTGCGCCACAGCCACTTTGGTGCGTTGGTAGGGCTTGTAGAGCCTGGCAGTACAGCTTGGCGGTTGCATTGCCGTTGCTAAGTCGGTGGCGTGCACCGCCACCCCACTTGCACATTCGGCGGGCCCTGCAGTGAGTGCTGTGCACCCGCAGGTGGGTTAACAAGAGTGCTGACATGCGTTGCGATTGTGCACTGTGCAACCCCTGCAGAGCTGGATGTGAACTTTGACACAAAAGTGATTGAAGGATATGCACACGTGAGTAGCCAAACACGCCACGGCTGCACTGGCCTCTGTGGTGCGAGAAGATGACTAAGACAAGACTCTTCCACACATTGATGGGATACAGTTATGCATACTCTGCATGAAGTACATGGTGGTTGCTGGGCTGGTGCACACCTTCCACACCAGGGAACACATCAATGCATGTGAGGGGCGTCTGTGCCACCAAATGCAGCGACAGATACCACTCCACAGGCAGCACCCCATTGCGCTTTGCCAGCTGGCACACCAAGTGACCGCCGCAGCGGCTCTGCTACCACTGCTACTGCTCTTCCTAGTGCCTGCCAGGCACCAACAGCCGTGCTGTCCATGCGGATGTCAGCACCAACAGGCTGGTTCTTGCGTTTTGCTGCCTGCCTGCCTGCCTGCCTGCCTGTGCCGCCGCCATGCTGCCACGCAGCTGCATGTTGAGGCTGCCGTTGACAACCCAAGCCATCTGGTGCTGGACAGCAGGGACCTCAGCCTGCACAGCGTGCAGCTGCAGCCCTCAGGGCACGACCTACAGTTCAGCCTGGGCCAGCCACACAAGGTGGGCAGCTGGCTGCAGCGCATGACCCCAGGCAGTTGCTGACACTGCAGAATGAATGAGGACCGCCTGGCCACCGCCAATGAGCAGCTGGCTGCTGCAGTTAGCACCAGGCAGGGCAGGGGTCGCAGCCTGAATGGGAATGTAAGACAGGCAGTGGGTCACCGGGCCAATGGCGTTGCATTGGTTGCTACCTTCATGTGGATGATAACCAAGCACAGCAGGCAGCATAATACTTCAGAGGTATGGAGTAACACGTAGGCCGTGCGCCATCTCAGATGGCATGCACCACACAGTATTGGAGGGTGTGCAGCTGCAGCCCTCGGGTGAGGCCCTGCCCCTCAGCCCTGCAGCTCAGTTGCAAGGGATATGCCCTCTCTACGAGCGCCTGGCTGCAGTGGGTCAGCCGGCCAGGTTCAGCAACTCTCCAAAGGCACAAGGCAGGCGCGCTGTATACAATATCGTCAGGGAAGTGGTAGCCCAATGAACAGTTGCCAAAAGCTGCTGTGCTTGGGCCACGCAGGACATGCCAGGTCCTGCTGTCAATGCACCATGGCACGGTTGACGGAAAGTCTGCTGCTGCTGCTGCCGCTGCTGCGCTGCGCTGCCCTGCCAGGCGCTGGGCAGCCCGCTGCGCATCAGCCTGCCGGAGGGCTTGACAGCAGGAGCAAAGGTGGGCAGCCTGCAGTGCACTGGCTGCAGCTGCTGCTGCTGCTGCCAACCAAGGCATGGGCACTGGCCGTGACGAGCAGTACACACGCCAATGCTGCTGCTGCACCTCTTGTAGCAGCAGCTGGCATGGCAGGGTGTGCCAGCAGGCAGGCATGCCCAAGTGGCTCCGCATGCATACTTGTACGTGTGGCCTGGACGGCAGGATGCTTGCTGATGCTGCGCGTTTGGTCCACCTGCATTGCTTGTGAGCCCTTTGGTTGTTGGCCAGCCTGAAGCTAGCTTCGTGCCCTGCGCCTGATGCTCGCTGCCCTGCCAGGTGTCCCTGGGCGTACGCTTCAGCTGCTCGCCAGGCAGCACCGCGCTGCAGTTCCTCGACCCTGCCCAGACGGCAGGCGGCAGGCAGCCCTACCTGTTCACGCAGTGCCAGGCCATCCACGCGCGCTCACTGGTGCCCTGCCAGGTGAGCTGCTGCTGCTGCTGCTCTGCATCTGGGTGACACAAGCAGCTGCAGCTGCAGAGCCGTCGGCACAGCAGAAGCAACAGCAGCACTCCAGAAAGTAAGAACTGCACACAGCGCGATCTCTGCTGCCTATGCCAGCGCTGACGGGTGCAGCACGCACACGCCTCCCGACCAGGGCGCTGCGTATGCGCGGTGCTTGGCGCACCATTCGCAGCACTGCTCAATCTCATGTGCATTGCCGGCCTGACTGTTTGCACGCACACTCGCAGGACACACCAGCAGTGAAGAGCAGCTACTCTGCTGCAGTGCGTGTGCCGGGCGCGCTCACCGCCCTCATGAGCGCGGTGCCCTGCGACGGCCCCCCTGAGCTGCCCGGCGGGGGCACGGCGCCGGAGGGAGTGCCACACCTGCCAGCGCCAACCAGCGACAGCAGCAGCGGCAGCCGGGTGTTCTACTTCCTGCAGAAGGTGCCTGTGCCTTCCTACCTGGTTGCGCTTGCTGTGGGTGAGCTTGAGAGCAGGGAGCTCAGCGACAGGTGAGCAGCTAGCCACCTGGCATGACCTGCTGCTGCTAGCTCAGCGTGGTGTGCAGTCTAGCTGTTACCCAGTATAACACATTCTCGCTGTTGAGCGGAAGGTGCTACTGCACACCAATGCAGTGAACGCACGCCACACTGATTGAGCTCAGCTAGTGACACGCTGTGATTGTTGCAGGTCTCGTGTTTGGAGCGAGCCGTCTATTGTTGAGGCAGCCGCCTACGAGTTTGCCGACACTGCCAAGTTCCTGGAGACAGGTGGGCAAACAAGTGCAGCAGCAGCAGCAGCAGGAGCAGCAGGAGCAGCAGCAGCAGCACATGATCAACATCAGCCACAGCCGGCTGGGCTGCCTCATTACAGCAATGGCACACTCTGCCTGCCAGGCTACTTTCATACTCAAGACAACATTTCGTGGTAGGCCCTCGGCCTCTCTGCTGCTGCCAACAACAGTGCCCTGTGGCACTGCTGCACACGCCTGTACGTGTCAGACGCTGCTGTGCATACCGAGCAGCAGAGCGTCGGCTGCGTTGCCGCCTGATGCCGCCCCTGCAGGCGAGGCGCTGGCAGGGCCCTACGTGTGGGGCCGGTACGACCTGCTGCTGCTGCCGCCCAGCTTCCCGTATGGCGGCATGGAGAACCCCTGCCTCACGTTTGTGACGCCCACGCTGCTGGCCGGAGACAGGAGCCTCACCAATGTGGTGGCCCACGAGGTGGGGGGGGGGGGGGCAGGGCCATGACCGCAGCTGCGGCGGTGCCTGGTGCAGACCAGGTTCCTGATGCACCAGGTCCTCAAACAAGCTGACGCATCACATGGCCTCAGCTGAGCTGCATGTGGGTGTGGCAGCGGCATGATGTGAGGAGCGTGCTCAGCGCAAGCGCTGTGCGGCTTGCCACCCAGCTGCTCTGCTGGTCTGCATGAGCCGCTGCCGCCCTGCTCGTCCGCCTGCTGCCGTGCACGCCACGGCAACGCTGCAGATTGCTCACAGCTGGACGGGCAACCTGGTGACCAACGCCAGCTGGGAGCACTTCTGGCTGAATGAGGGCTGGACAGTCTTCCTTGAGCGCAAGATTGTGGGCAGGCTGCAGGTGGGCGGGTGCTCCCACACAGACACCGACCTGTCCGGGGACGGGTGCTCCCACACAGGCACTCCCACACAGGCACTCCCACACAGGCACTTCCACACAGGCACTCCCACACAGGCACTCCCACACAGGCACTCCCACACAGGCACTCCCACACAGGCACTTCCACACAGGCACTTCCACACAGGCACTCCCACACAGGCACTCCCACACAGGCACTCCCACACAGGCACTCCCACACAGGCACTTCCACACAGGCACTCCCACAGGTACTCCCACTGCGCCGGTCTGGTGGCGGTGTAAGTACAACATGCTGCATCATGCACTGGCTGCTGCACGCACCGCCACTCGCACCTCGCGCCGCCTCGTCACACGCCATGCGTGCGTCCCCTGGCCGCCACCCCTCCCTCCCAATGCACCAAGTCATCGGGTTGCGGCGCTGGTGCCGGCACTGCTGCAGGGTGAGGCTGCGCTGCAGTTCTACGCGGCCCAGGGTGCGGCGTCGCTGGCTGATGAGGTGGCGCGCATCGGCCCCGCCCACAACTTCACCCGGCTGGTGCCCGACATGTCTGCGGGGGAGGACCCCGACGACGCCTTCAGCAGGGTGCCGTACGAGAAGGGCTTCTACTTCCTGTACCACCTGCAGGTGGGGCGCATGCCCAGGGCTGCTGTGTGGCTGGCTCCTGGGCAAGACCTTGCTCCTCACACTTGGCTTCACCTGCCATCGACAGCAGCACCCCTGTGGCAGCCGCAACATCAGGGCTGCACTGAGGGCCAGGTACTGCTTGCTGCTCGCCCTCTGGTCGTCAGGGAATTGAAGCATATACGCTGCACAACCCACCACCAGCAACTGACATGTGGCTGTGCATCCTGAACCCGCTTCTTGCGCATGTGCAGGAGCTTGTCGGCGGGCCGGCCGCCTTTGAGCCCTTCATGGCGGCCTACCTGCAGGCCTTTGCCTTCAAGACGGTGGACAGCACCCAGTTCAGGGAGTTCTTCACGCAGCACTTCAGCAGCAACCCGGCAGGTGCGGTGCAAGCCGTCAGCAGCACTGCACACGGCTGGCCCTTGCAGGTGTGTCTGTTGTGGTATGACGCGTGTTGCGCTGACTGCCATGTATGCAGCGTGTAGGCATCAGGTTGAAGGACGGTTTGTCGACCCTATCAGTGCGTGTACGTACGCCGAGACGGCGTGTCTGCTTGCTAGTGCCTGCCACCCCAATGTTCCCTGCTGCCCCTTACTGTTCTGGCCACCTCCGCAGTTGCCTCCATCGACTGGGACACCTGGCTTCACTCGCCCGGCATGCCGCCAGTCACCAACAGCTACGACACCAGTCTGGCCAGCGCAGCATATGACCTGGCAGTCAAGTGGCACACTGCGGATGTGATGGGCATCGGCGCGGACGCACCAGCGGGTGCGGGGCCTGCTGACGTTGAGGGCTGGAGCTCAGCACAGGTGCACCTGGATGCAGCTTCGGTGCCGTTGCAGCTGCGTATGGCTGGGTCAACTGCCAGCATGTTTGGTTCAGTGACAAGCTGTGCTTGGTACTGCAATGCTAGCCGGGTGCTGAGCTGCTGTGAAGCCGAGCCATGCCGCTGCAGTGCGCGGCTGTGCGCCAGGGGCTGCAGGGTTAGGCGAGCTGGCTGCGAGCTGTGCCATGTGGCCGCATGCTGCAGCTTCTTCGCACATGGGAGTGCTGCCGCGCATGCCTGTTGCAAGGCGTCAAGCAGAATGGGAGGTGTCTGCCTGCTGCTGCTGCTGCTGCTGCTGCTGCTGCTGCTGCTGTGTTCGCGCGCATGCACGCACTCCAGCTGGTGGCATTTTTGGAGAAGCTGGGTGAGCTACGCAGCCTGACCCCCCTGGCTCCCAGCATGGCTCGCCACATGGACCAGGCCTACAGCCTGGATGCAGCAAAGAACTGTGAAATTCGATGCGCATGGTACAAGGTGCGGCGCGTGCAGCCAGCTGCCAGAGCCCCCTCAACAGCATGATGACATATTGTTGCTGCAGCAGCACATGCTGCATGAGCATGCACCAGCCCTGGCTTTGGCATGCAGGCCGGAGTGTGTGATTGCTGCCTCAGCATCGTGACGGCTTAGTCAGCAATGCTGCTGTGTTTCAGCGTGCTGTATGCACAGTGGTGCCTCCTGCAGTGCCTCCTGCAAGGCCTGCAGTTCTCATGCGTGGCTGTGGCTGCCTCTGCTGCTGCTGCCGGCTGTCTGCTGCACGGTTTGCACGCGTCAGCTGGCCATCGATGCGGGCGATGAGAGTGTGCACCCTGGCGTGGTGGACATGCTCAGCAGCCAGGGGCGCATGAAGTACCTGCGCCCCCTGTACAGGTGACTGGGCGGGCAATGGCAGCCGTGTGCACAGCTGGTGCGTGGCGCCATGTGCGCGCCGTGCTCCCGCTGGCAACGGTTGCAACCAATTGGGCTGCACACGCTGCAAGGCAGCACCTGCAGTGCCACAGTTGCCTGGCTGGGTCATCATGTTTGTGGGTGCTCAAAAGCAAGCTCACACGTGCACTGGAAGGGCACTGGAAAGGCACCACTCAGCAGGTGCACTGGCTCTCGTCTGCCTCGCCGTCCTGCTGCTGCTGCTGGTGCTGCAGGGCGCTGTTCAGGAGCAAGAGCGGCAGGCCTGTGGCGCTGCAGACATTTGAGGCGGTCAGTGACCGCTACCACCCCATAGCTAAGAAGATGGTGGCGGCCGACCTGCAGCTGAGGCAGTGAGCTGCTGTGGACTTGCAGCCCATGGCTGCACAGCTGCTCCCGCCAAACCATCCACATAGAGTGTTTACCTACTATGTCAAATGAAGTCGCGTGTGCACCACACATCTGTGCTGCAGCATTACCTGCCTCTTGCGCGAAGCCTTGGCCAGATTGGCCGCATTACAGCACCAAGCTGCTGTGAACAGCCCAGGTTTGCCTGGGCATGTGCCTGGCAGGGCGCTGCGTGGAGTGGAGGCTGGCGGGTGCGCCATGCAGCATTGGTACGCAGCTCTGCTGCTGGGCTGGCAACTCGGCGTCGAGTCAACCAGGGCTTCAGGAAGCCAAGGACGCAACAATTGTGGCAGTGATACTGCTGGCAGACGTTACAAAGCCAGGTTTATCCAACACTGTTGCAACCTCCTGCATGCAGGGCCCGCCAGCAAACAATAACAGGTGTTGCAAGAGGACAGTATGCACCTGTTCCTGGGTTCCAGGCATAAGCACAGCGCTGTGCACCTCGAGCTGGACCATCATGTTGTGCTTGAGCTGTGGTGATCTCAAACCTGCACGACAGTCGACCAGACTGCTGATGTACATATACGGTGTTTGCGACTAGGTGAACATCTAATGCAGACACCACGACCTGCACAAACATGCACAGCGACAACAAGCAAATGCAGCCGACGCATGCAGCAGATGCTGCAGCAGCAGCGCGCTGGTCAGAGTGTGCAAAGCGTCACATAGCAATGGCAGTACCACCGGCACTGAAAGACAGTAAAGCTACCCACAACTGCAGCTGCAGCGATGGGCGTCTGCATCATCGTAGTTCAGTGAATGAGGCGCAGTAACTGCGTATTACACAAACAGAAGTTGCACAGATGTTTGGCGGGCATCTCAATGGCTGTTCATGCAGACCTGCCAATAGGCTGCAGTTGACACGCTCAAACCCAATCTTGGAAACTCTATGCTCGAGGCTATTTTTTTGAGAATGGATGTGGAAGTAGAGATTGACTCGTCTGCTTGTTTCCCACAACCCCACCCACACCTCCAGCCATCATCATCATCATCATATTACCCATTCAACACCTCCAGCCAGACGTCGCACATCACAGCCCTCAACTGTGCTTGCCCAGCTCTATCTTCTTGCGAATGACTTGCTCGGCCTGGTACACTGTTCCGTCAATGAGCCCGCTGACTGCAAAGATGCCACCCACAATGGCGCACACGTTGGTCATGAAGTGCAGGAACGAGGCGCGCTGCTCCTGAATGTGCACCTGCAGCATCAGCAGGAGAAGCACAGCATCAGCTACTAAATGGTGTGCTCTGTGGGTGGGCTCCCAGTCCAATCAACACTGTCCAATCAGCACTGAAACACAATTGTTGTTACACATGACATGACATGACATGCCCATGTTAACTGGTCAACTATCTGCAAGCCTCCAGCTTGACTTTGTCTGTTCTGCAGGCATATCTACTGCAATTGTACCAAATAGCAACTGTTCCCATGACAGGCTTACCGCACCAGCTTCACATGCATGCCTAGTCACGACCAGCGTGCAACCGTCGCTGCATGCCGCACCTTGATGGGTGACAGGTCATAGAAGAAGAACACGCCAGGCAGGCTGCGGCCGCCAGCCGTGGGCTCAGCGCTTTCCCGGAAGTTCTCAGTGACGCTGAACTGGTTGGTGTTGGTGCGGATGCCGGCCTTGTCAATGTAGTCAGTGGGCACAACCTGTGACGGTGCAGGCACGCACAACAGCCGGCATGGCGTCAGCACGCAAGCCAGGACATCTGCCATGATCACCTGCATGCAGAGCCGCTGCCAAGTGCTTGGCCTGCACTGGAGCAGTCCGAGCTTGTGTGCACCGCCTTGATCCAATGAAAGGCTGGATCAGGCCCACACGCACAAGCACAGCACACACCTGGAAGCAGCTTGTGCACGCACCAGCACACATCAGGGAGAAGTTCTCGCTTGCAGGACGCTTGCCTTTGCATCACACCATGCACACATCGCCTGCTGTCGCCCCACCTTGAGGAAGTACTGGAACATGCCGCTGGGCGCCTTCTGGCCCGGCTGGCTGCTGGCGGCCTTCTGCGGCACAAGCTGCATCACGCCATCCAGGGGGTTGCGCATGCCCTGCAGTAGGGTGACGCAGCCGCAGCGCAGCACCAGGAGGCAGCATAATGCGACAGCACTGCGTGGCGAGCTTATCATGCTCACATGTGCTGCACAGCAGGGTCATGTGCGGACACCTCAGCATGTGGCAGGTGCGAGCTTGCAGCAACCCCTGCAGAGCCCTGCATGGTTCCACGCCACCAAGCGCAACACCCAGCACTGCAGCCCCTCACCGGGTAGGGCTGCCCGAATGACAGGCTGTGGACCTTGTGCGTGAAGTCCAGCGCAAGCGCCTTGTCTGCAAAGGGCGCCATGTCATGGATGTGCATGCTGCCAGACTGGTACGAGTGGCCAGCAGCAAAGTGGAAGTTGCCTGCAACCTTGTTCACCTGCAGGACAGAAGCAGAGTTTACAACAAAGCACAAATGCTACACGAAGCCGGAACAAGTAAGCATTCAAGCAGTGGGGTTGGTACTAGTTGCAGGCATCTAGGAAAGTCTGCTTGCAGCTGCTGGAAAGGGGGTACACAGGGCATGCACCCAGCCTCAAAAGTGTCCCCTGCAAGACGCAGGGCATAGCAGCCTCCGGCTGCTATGAAGCCAGGGCACCAGCTACATGCCACACTACTAGCACACACTGCCTACCTCTAACCCTGTAGCAATGCAGCACCAGCCTGACTCAGCCGTCTGCCCTGCTGCTCACCGACAGGTGTCCCCAGATGTGGCAGCCCTCGCCCTGCTGCTCGTTGACCATCTGCAGGTAGCTGTCGTCCTTGCACTGCTCAATGTTCTGGACGTTATTCAGCACCCAGCCCTTGGTCTGGTACGCCTCACGCACCTGTAGCAGGCACCATGTGAAAAGTGTTACGTATCTACAACATGCACCTGCGCACAGAGGCACAGGGAGCTGACCAGGAGCACCTGGAACAAGACCCACAGCAGCTGCAGGCCATCAGCATCACATGCCAACGGCCGCAAGCAGACCGGTACATGGGTAGCATGTGCTCTGTTTGCTGGCTTGTCAGCAAGCGGCATTTGCTGCGCAGCTGCTGCCTTGCAGGATGTGTGCTGCAGCAAGTAGCGTGTGGTGCTCACATCGTCGCACGTGTTGCAGCACTTGTACTGTTCGTTCTCGGCGCCATAGCAGCTGCCGCAAGTGGTGTTCTGGATTTCCTTTTGCTTCTGCGTCTGCTGCACATTGTGCACTTCTGTTGTAGACACTGGCGCCCCGCCAGGACCTAGACGCTGCTTCTTGATGTCATGGCTCGCCTGCAAGCGTCAATGTCAGCATGCAAGTCAACAGCCGGTTGCATGCAGGTGCATACAGACAAAAGAAAGACTATGGATTCACGTTGCTGGGGCCAAAGCCACACCACATTGTGCATGCAGTATGTTCACCAATGTTGCTTTCGTGCCAGCACTGCTGCGTAGCCACACAACTCAGTGTATCAATGCCAAGCCTGTTGACTCCTCTGCAAAACAGCCCTCCATGTGCATGCTGCTGTGGCAGCTGCAAGCTCCCTGGCTCCTGCAGCCTACCTGCGGCTGCGTTTTGCTGCTCTACAGAGTGCAGTATGATGCTCACCACGTCCAGATGCATCTCGCCGCTGATGTCCATGGCATCTAAGCTGAGCCACGAGCAAGGCATCTTGGGAAACGTCACATCAAACTGCACATGCAGCAGCAGGCAAGGACATGAGTGGGCGATGCCGGGCGTCGTGCAGATGGGCAGCTTCCGCACACTTCATGCGATGCACCTGCTGCGCACAAACTGAGCATATTAGCAAATTTGCAAGCAAGGCAAGCAGTCAGCACAGCTGCCCAGGAGCTGCTGCACAGCAGAGGCAGCTCTGCTCCTGCAGCCTTGGATGTAATGACATGTGGAGCCTCAATAGCTCAACATACGTTTATGTCAATGTGTGCGCCCCTTGAAGTGTCTACTACAAGCTCATGTGTTGTCTGTGGTGCTAAGTATAATCCTGCAAGGATGCGCATGCAGCGGACGTCAGTGATGAGTGTGCTGCGTGCACAGTACAGTACATCTGCTGCAGGACAGCAAGCAGGCAGCTGGATGGGGCAGCTTGTCTCCCCTGGCTCCTGCACACTCACTCAGCTCCGAGAAAAACAGCAGAGCCATCAAGAAGGAGGCCACGAGAGTGATCACGCCCCCTGACATGGTCTTCTTGAAGAAATCTTCGTTCACTTTTGGAAAGGCATCTAAGGCACTTAAAGTGGACATAAATCCTCCCTCCGACTTTCCCATGGCGTGAGAGTGCGTATGGAAACCAGGGGGTAAAAAAAGACTGTTCGCAAAGTGTTCAGAGAACTAGGCACAACGCGTCCATGATAAAGGGCAACCGCTGAAGCAAGGACCTGCAATACGCTTGCTTGAAACTGAAGTGACAGCTTGAAAGGTGGTTGGCAATGACTAACAGAGGCACTGGGGTTCTGGGAGTGTAGAGAGAGTCTGAATCCCTGACGCGTGTTGGAGGTGTCTCTGTATAGGTCAAACATATGGTGACGGATGATATCCCCGAGGATCGTGGGTTCTGACCACTGTCGGTTTAAGACTCCAGCTAGTGCGCACTTACCTGGACACAGGCTCTGAACAAGACGCTTAAGATAGCAGTGCTCTAAAACTGAGTCAACGAGAGCAACGGCTGAGCAGAGCAAAGGGCAGCTCTGCGAAAGCAGTACAGCGCTTGCCGGCACTACGCAAGCACAATGCGGTGCTGTGTGCCAAAAATGACGCGGCTACGTGCTCTGGTCGGTACCATAGTGTAGTGGCAACAAAACCAGCAAACGAGCACCGGCAGCAACCAGTCAGCTGCAGCTGTATCCTGAAGGATGCAGTATATTAGGGGCATCCCAGCATTGGCATGTACTTGAGCTGACATGCAGTTCCGCCTGATTTATTGAACTGCCTAGGCTCTTACAGGATGCCTGTGCCAAATCATTGTCACAGCTGGCGTGCCAGTGATGCAGTTTTTCCTGGTGAGCACCTGCGCTGGCAGCGCAGATGCAGCATGACACTGCCACCACATACCAGCAAGTCCAAGCATAATCAGCAGGACAGTTGCTGCAGGCATTGCACATTAGCAAATGAACAAGTAGTAGCTGGCCAGGACAGCAGGTATGCAGCTAGTGCTTGAGACCATCCGCAGACCCCGGGTGACCCACCCAACACACAACAGCTCGGTTCATGCCGCTGCCAGCATACATACAGCAGCAGCCTACGTCTCTAGTACCTTCACAAGTCCCAGCAAAACTAGATGCCTCTCTTTTGTGTGCCTGTCTGCTGTAATGCAGGTCTTTGGCGCCAGCAAGGCATACATGCACATACCGATCGTCACTGGAGCCAGCGCCCTGGTTGCTGGCCTGCTGGTGCGTGCAGCTCGGGCCACACAACAAATGCCTGGGAGCAGCAAACCAGCAACGCCAGCTGTACGCATGGGCCTGGTGAGGCAGCACAGCAGCTGGTAGCGGCCGCACAGCTTGAGCATCAGGCCAGGACACTCAGCATGACATAGCTGCGGCTGGAGTTGCTGACACCTGCTTTGCTGCCCCCTTTGTGCCGCCACCACCAGGGCATGGCCAGTGCCCTGTCGTCCCGTGCTGCCCTGCCCGCGCTCCATGCTGTGGCGTCCATCACTCTGGCTGCGCTGATGGGCGGTTTCAACACGCAGACCTTCCTAGACCTGAGCATGAGGTGCGGCGTGCTCCCGCACTCTTAGCAGCACACACCCCGCTTGTTTTGCGTTTTCTGGTGCTGGCGACACTTCGTGTTTCCTGGCCCGCATGAAGTCTGAGGAATGCCGCGCTGCGGATTGCTGTCTTACAGGCCAGACTTGATCAGCAGCAGCACCACACTGGTATCATAAGCTTTCCTGTAACCCTTGTCTCAGCTGCACGTCTGTGATGTGACGCAGGTGCAACCTGGCCCAGACAGCATCTGCGGGCTGCTTGCCTTGCCCCTGCGCAGTCAGCAGCAGCTGCACCACACTGCAGCTGGCCACTCTGCCAGGCTGCGGCAGCTGCGCAGCCATTGGCGCAGACTTCTGTGCGCGCTCCAGCAGCTGGCAGCTGCTGCTGCTGCCGTACACCGGCCTGATCCAGGCCGTGCTGATTGGACTGCCTGCTGTGTTCAGCCTGCTGGCGCTGCTGCGCTTTGGGGTTGACGAGGCGCTGCTGCTCAGCCTCGATTGCGAGGCTGGCAGGGTCAGGAAGCACACGACAGATGGCAGGTGCGTGTCGCAGCTTTTGAGAATGCCGGCATGCACCGGGGTGTCCTGTGCGATTGCAACGCCCGCTAGTCGCAGCGCGTCCTGCTGACACTGCCGGGCCTCCACCTGTGTTACCCAACAACCACCACCTGTCACTGTAACCATGTGCCTTGTGCCGTCTCCTGCCCACCTGCAGGGTGGCAGTGACTGCCTGGGTTGATGAGCGCCCCACAACGCAGTGCGAGGACTGGCCGCTGACGACAGCCACACCAGGCGTCAGCGGGGAGACAGGATGCAAGCCACTCAAATGACCCCGACCATGATGACCTGCTTGCACAGCAGCCGAGCGGCCTGCCTTGTCATGTTGTAGCAGGCATGCTTGACAGCTGCATTTGTGCTGAATGGTGTAGTGTCTGGTTTGCCAAGGGTCTGCCGGTAGGTTGCATTGTTCCCCTGCATCATTTACTGTTGTGGGAGAGCATGTTAGCTGCAGCCAGCATGACAGGTGTTGGGCTTGGGGGAGCCCCTCCTGCTGCTGACACAACACACACTGTCTTGCACGCTCTGCAATTCCAAGTATCAGCTGCAGGTGAGGCTCCTTGTGATCTTTTGTGTGATGTGTACTTTGACTCAGCAGCTGGTGAGGTAGCCTGACTGCTTTGACTCTTTTTTGAACTTGCTTCTGTCTCTTGGTTAGCATACAACAGCATCACTTTAAAACTCGGAGCTAGGGCTACAGCGCAGTTGACTGTAGCACAGCATGACGATGGGACCTTCTGCAAGACATGCAGCATGGTGTGCATGTAGCATCCATCAGATCAGGATCCTGCTCACAAGTAGATTAGGGCACCCAGTAACATGGCATTGCAGGAATGTTGGGAGTTCTGCTGATGCTGCCGTACCTGGAGCTGCCTCGAGGGCTGTGTTCTGCCAGTGCACTCCCGTGACCAATAGAGCAACACACTTGTAGTTTTGGGTTGTATGTATTGCATGTGCCCATTGTGCTGTCCCTGCTGCTGTCGCTGAATTGCACACGTGATGAGACGGCAGCCTCAGGCAGGCACAATTATGTAGCTAAATTTGGTGTTAATTATATTCGACGTGTGCATGCTGATTACTCATGCAGACATGCATGCAGTGACATTGCTTTGCAATGCACTGGCTGTGACTTGTGTGTGCTGGATAGGGTACCACTCAGCTAGGTGCGCAAGAAGCAATCGCCATGCTGTGTTGCCAGGTTGCTTGACAAGGCTTTGATGTCAAGTTGATGCAGCAGGGCAGCTGGTGTCCCAGCAAAGCCAATGCGGCATATCCGCTGCAAGCCAAAGTTATACTGGTTCAGCCAACGGTTGCAGAGTTGCAAGGCTGTTGAATGCACATCTGTTTCGCCCAGTGGTTGCTGTCCTGGCATGCATCAACTCCAGGCCAAGATTGGACACACGAGCATGGCAGGTTGCTGCAAAGTTGAGCTCGTACAGTTGACTCTGGAGGGATGGTGGCACAAGGGAAGTGACGGATTCCCATGGTCAGTTGATGCACCATACCACGATAGGTGGTGACTGCATCTCAACATGGGTCAATTCTACTTTTATTAGGCAGGTTGCATGATTTGATGTAGGCACATGGCATATGCGGCACACTGCATCAGCTTGTAGCTCCACTCTGCTGGCAGCACTCCGCAAGCATGGCTGCTAGCTCAGCTGCAGAGAGCTGTACTGTGTTGGCTGGTCTTGCCTTGCCAGATACCACCCAAAGGCACCAACCCAGCCTGCCGCATGGGCCGTGTGTATGCACTGCTGCAGCGGCATACTGGGATGTTGAAGCTGCTAGTGCACTGAAACACATGAACCTGCTGTGCTGGTGTGAGCCTATGCAGTTCTGTCATATTGGTGTCACAAAGCTCAATTGCTGGCTTGGCCTCTGATAGAGTGCTTGTACTGCCGGCGCACATTTCATGCAGTGGTGCAGTTTCTCCTGTTGCCTACTAGGCAGCGTGTCGCCAGGAGACTTGTGAGGCTCACATGCAAATGGATGCAGCATGTGTATTTTGCCAGTAAAAAGGGGGGTGACTTTGGATTGACCCTCGCCAGCACAGCACAGCCGCCGTGCTGCAGCGGTGCTGGGACGAGGTCACTGTGCGCTGTCAGAGAGGGAGCAGACCGCTGATGTGCATGCTCTGTGTGCGTGCTGCAGTATGTTTGCAACCGTGCTGGCTTGCTGCACCACCCTGACATCAGCACTACTGTACAACAACAGCATACCAGCCATGCAGTGTGCTTTCTAGGATGCGTGGAGCTACAGGTTTGGGTTGATGCCCTTGTGGAGCTGCCAGTCAGTGCTGTTGGCACTTTTTAGGCCTGTGTGCTGACCTGGCCAGCATTACCAGTATGGCATGACACATGAACTAGGTTGACACTAAGATGTGTGATGTTGTGTCACTTGCCGATCATGTTTGCAACCTTGAAATCTGATTGAGTTCTGGTGTTGCACAAGGGTATTAGTCCGTTGGTGCATTATGTGGTTGTGGCGTCGTGTGTCCAGCTGGCAGGCAACGGCTGGGGCTGCTGGCTTGTGGTGGGGGCAGCCTGGGCAGCCCCCGGGGTGATATCTGTGAGCATATATTTATTAGGCATATGTGAGTGTTTCTTTGAGTGTGTGGCCATACACACTGCAGTTGAAGGCAGCTGATCAAGCGTTTGAAGTGTGGTGTTGTCCCTTGGGCTGGGCTTGGGCGGGTTGGCGCAGTCTGCATGGCTTGTTGCGAGATCATGGGGATCAGGGCACGAGTACGGGGCAGTTGAAGGGTGGGTGACTAAGAGCCACATATTGCATATCATTCAGCACTTAGACACGAGCTGTTGGCAGTTGTTGGCCATGCATCGAAGGCAAGAGATGTTTCTGGAGTGCTCAAGCCTTGTCGCAAGGGTATCCCAAAGGGGCTGAGCGGCTGAGCTGGCACTTGTGCTGTCTGTAAGCAGGCACCATCTGTGGGCAGAAGGTACCTGAAACGTGCTTGATGGTAGCTCTTCGATTTGGTTCTAACCAGTTGGCAGAGAAACGTTGGCAGTTGTGTCTGTTGTAATGCGTCACTGACAGCTACAAGCACGTTATATGAGCCTGTCATGAAACGGTCCCCGTGTCCCATGTCAAATCGTCTTAGGTGCGCTGCCTAACCTCATGGTGCATATTCCCCGCTAGCTCAGTAGGTGCTGCGCCAGTGTGGAGCAGCAGCACACAGTGTGGTGTTGTTGTAGAAGCAACAGCACGACCAGTACAATTGTAGCAGCAATTCCTTCTGGCATGGCATAGAACTGTAGACCAAGCAACCTGCTCGGAATTGTTGTCCGGTTTAATTCCAGCAGCATCCCCGTTGATCAGTGCACTGCGACTCCAGTTCCTTCTGATCAGCATGAACAAAGGAGCGGGTTGTTTTTGCAGAAGACGCCGCTAACAGGTGCGACGGTGTAGCTTTTCCCTTTTTCAAGCGATAAAACGATGTTTAAGCGCTTTTTGCCATTAAGGCAAGCGATGCGCGCGCAGCAGCAGCAGCAGCAGCAGCAGCAGCAGTGGCATGAGCAACTGCTGAACAGCTGCCTTGCACCCCATGCCGAGCTCCAGGGCAGCAACTGACATGCCGGATGTATTCTCATATTGCTTGTTCCCCAGAACCCAGATATCACTGCCAGCAGTGCCTGCTGCTTCAGGCCCCTTTGGCATGTGGACCGGCAAGTCTGCACAGCAGCAGTAGTGATGAGGCCCAGCAGCCTCAGCACAACATTCTGCAGCAGCACCCGTAGAAGAACTAACAGCTGTTGAAGTTGCAGCAGCAGCAGCAGCAACAGCAGCATGACCGAGGGCGGCGAGCAGCAGGGGGGTTTGAACCTCGGCTTCAAAATCCAAGGCAAGACACGCACCAAAGTAGCAGTGAATGTGAAAGAGCAGCGTGAGGATCGCCAGCTCATCACGGGCGTTGCAGGCAGCGTCATACAGGCAGCAGAGCCCTCAGCAGGTGAACGACAACAGCATGTCATCCCAAGGTTAGAGAACACCTACAAGGCAGGTGTAGGCAAGTTTGTGCCTACTTTCGTACCAGAGTCCAGCTCAGCGCCGATAACAGGCAAAGCAGATGACAGGTATGAGAAAGCGGCTAAGCCAGATGTGCCTGGACTCACCAGCTACGGGCTACAGCTGCGGCAGCCAAAAGGCTCAGCAGCAGCAGCAGCAGATGGCGCGGTAGGCGAGGATGGTGGGGCAGCAGGTGGCGAGGGTGCTGCGGGTGCAGCGTCGGGGCCGCTGGTGCCTGTGCGGCGTGGCGACGAGGCGCAGCAGTTGAAGGATGACCTGGAAGTGTTGCCGGATGAGGCCTCAGTGGAGGTGAGCGGTCTGCGGCAGCAGCAGCAACAACAGCAGCAGCTTTGACCAGCGCTACTTGTGCTGTTGGTGATGATGAGGCACAGCAGCTGGACGCATCACAACGCATGCCGGGTGAGGTGCGGCCGGGGTGGGGTGCGGTGGCGGCGGCTGCGGCACTGCTGGCGACGGCTGGGGGGATGGGGCAAGCTGCAGGGCGGGCAGCAGGAGTAGTAGAGCAGCAGCAGCAGCAGCAGCAGCAGCATGGTTGTGCGGCTTTGCCAGCAGCAATGCAACTTGAGCGGCTGCTGCCCTGCTGCTGCGGGCTCGCACCCGCGCGCGTGCCCCGCCTGCGCCAGGACTACGAGGCGATGCCCGTGGAGGCGTTTGGCAAGGCGCTGCTGCGGGGGCTGGGCTGGGCTGACGGGCAGGGCGTGGGGCGCAAGCGGCAGGTGAGGGCTGCGCTGCGCTGGCATGCAGGGGGGCGGGGCACGCGCCCTGCGTGTGGGCCCATGTGGCGGTTGCCCCGCGCGCGTGATGAACTACTCAGACGCACCAGGTGCCTTGCGCTGGCGAGTGGACAGCAGAGGAGGGAGGGGGGAGGGTGCGGGGCAGGCCGGGTGGGCTGTGCTGCTGGCCAGGGCACGGGGCGACGGCGGCTGGAGGGGCTGCCCAGCAGGTGGGCGGCTGCTGGGAGCCTGGCCGCGCTGCGCGGTTGCTCAGGGCTGGGGGCTCAGACACTGATTATTGGTGGTGGTCTGTGCATGCATGTGGAAGCTTCGGGGATCAGCCAGCCAGCCTGCTGGCACTTGGTGTGCATGCCGAGGCGGTGGTGCTGGGAACCCCAGGGCGGCTTGAGCCGGCGTCATCAGGAGCAGTACACGTGTGTGGGCATGTGCTGCTGCATTGTGTGGCCACGCACCAGGGCCTGCGCTCGCTGGCTTCGCCTGGTGCTGGTCGCCAGCCGTGCTGCGTGGCGTGCGTGTGCGTGCATGGCATCTCTCTCTGCAGCTGCACATTGGGTCAATCGAATCATGCATCCAGCAAGCACATCATGGGTTGTGTCATGCCTCACGACCCTGTGTGGCTCGGCTGCCGACGTCGCCGCGTGCAGCTGGTGGAGGCGAAGCAGACCATCCGCCGCCCCGACCGGCTGGGCCTGGGCGCCAACCCGGCAGCGCCACCGCCAGACAAGCGCCCGCGCAAGATGGGTGAGCGGCGCAGCAGGCGCAGCAGCAGCAGCGACCGCAGCGCTGCCGAGCGCCAGCAGCAGTTGCACGCACCTGTGGCCCCTCCTGTGCAACTGCTCATCCCCTGCATGCATCACTGCGCCGGCACGGCTGCCGGCGGCGGTGAACTGCAACGCCGGCGCACCCTGCAGCGGCGCGCTCAGCTGCTCACGCCCGCCCCGCCCCGCCTCTGCTCACGCGCCACCTGTGCAGGCGACAAGCCCAGGCAGGACCTGGTGGCGGCGCCGGCGGCGGACGGCGGCGTGCGTCACCGCGTGGGGCTGGACGAGGCGCTGGTGCCGCGCGCCAGCCTGGCGCCCGGGCCCGCCGTGGGCAAGGCCATGGCGCTGGTGGCTGGGCGGCACGCGGGCCTGGCCTGCGTCGTGAGGCGGCTGCGGCCGCCCGCCCAGGGCAGCAGCGGTGAGGCGCGCAGTGGGTGTGGCGGTGTGAACTGCCGCGTCGACCTGCTGTTGGCTGGGCGCTGGGCGTGTGGGTCATGGGTCGTGGCGTGGCGTGGCGTGCGGCAAGCTGCTGGGCGTGTGCGCTGTGCGCGCCGTATGCTGCTCTTGCTGATGATGCAGCTGCTGCGGCGCGTGTCGTTCGTGCATGCTGATGTGGCAGGGTGGGCCTCGCTCATGCAGGCAGCTTGTGCTGCTGAGGTTGCCTTCCACGCAGTTGCTGCTGCTGCTGCTGCTGCTGCTGCTGCTGCTGCTGCTGCTGCTGCTGCTGCTGCAGGTCCTGGGCGTGTGCTGGTTGAGCTGCAGCCCTCGCACGAGGTGGTGGAGGTGGCGGCTGATGAGCTGGGGGAGAAAGGAGAGCGCGGCAGGGCAGCAGCAGCAGCAGCAGCAAATGGCGGCAGGCCCGAAAAGCAGCAGCGGGACGGCGCACGGGAGGGCAGCAGAGGCCAAGATCGAGAACAGGACAGACGCCGGGAACGCAGCAAGGAGAAGGAGCAGGACCGAGGGAAGGGCAGGGACATGGACAGGGAGCGAGGTGGCAGCAGGCGGGATGACGAGCAGCGGCACCGCAGCAGCAGGGACAGCCGCGATCGCAGCCGCAGCCGCAGCAGGGACAGAGACGGGGAGCGGCAGCGCAGCAGCAGGGGCGGCGATGGCGACGGTGGCAGCCGCCAGCGGCAGCAGCAGCAGCAGCGCCGCGTGCTGGCGCCGTCGCAGCTGTGGCTGGCGCAGCAGATCCGTGTGCGTGTCGTGGACAAGCGGCTGCAGGGCGGCAGGCTGTACCTCAAGAAGGGCACCGTGCTGGACGTCGCACCCGATGGCAGCTGCGACCTGCGCATGGAGGGCAGCAGGCAGGTGATCAGCGCGCACCAGGAGCAGCTGGAGACGGTGGTGCCAAAGGATGTGGGCGCTGCCGTGATGGTGGTGGCTGGGCAGCACAGGGGCCGCAGGGGGCGGCTGCTGCAGGTCAGCCTGGGCAGCGGCGCGGCCGCGCTGCAGCTGGTTGGCGACATGTCGGTGGTGCGGCTGGTGTTGGATGACGTGGCACAGTTCATGGGGCACCTGGAGGAGGAGGAGGACTGACGCAGGGCGGGGTCAGCCGCTGCTTGTTCGGTGCGTGCTGACCTTCTTCGTTCATTTGAAAGGAAGAAGGAAGCCTCTACTTCTGCTCAGCTGACATGCATTTGTAAGATGCACACCACTGGGGGTTGTAACGCACGCCAAATGTCATACTATGTGTAGCCAAGCAGGCTTGATCATCGTGTGCCCAGTCTTCCAGCTACCACATGTTCTGCACATCATGTGGGTGCGGGCTCCGCTCTATTGCTTTGACAGCTGGAAAGCACGCACAGCATGCAAAGGCGCATGCACGCATTGTGCACTCGGTTGCTGCAACACCTGCTGATGCTGTCACGTCTGCAGTTCTGCAAATGGTGACCATCTTGGTTTCCCTTTGATGGTGGTGCCACCAGCATGATGCCAGCATGATGCACCACTGTGTTGTCAAGAAGCAGCAGCACTCCAACTGTGTTGTGAATGCAGCATGATTGTGACAGCACCACGCTTGGCTATATCCGATGTGTCAGAAGTCTTCTTGTACCCTGTTAACCAACCCTATGCCTATTTGGGGGGGGGGGGGGTAACCTAAAATGGTCCAATCCACTCTCTGCAGCCGCCGCCGGGGTTCACTCAACAGCATGCACCCAGGTGTTTACACGTGGTAGTATATACTACTCGTACAAGATAGCTGCTCAATTACATGTTCACATGACTGTACAATGAAAATCCATTCAAATCCTGAAGCTCAGCAAGCAAGCCAGCCGCATGCATATGCAGCACACACACCTGGCTGCCAGTGTACTGCATGCTAGTGCCGTGTCCTCTCACATACCGTTGCCTTGCGTGCTGGCATGACAGGCCCACATGACATGGCATGCATCTGCCATGCAACATCAACAATTGGTGATACACTGCGCGGCTGCCACTCTGCGCAAACCAAGAAGCATGCACAAGAAGCATGCACAACTTGTGCGGCTACGCCAAGCTTGGTGCAGTGCACTTCAATCTAAGAGTCGCATTGATCCCAAGAACGCATCATGTTCACTGCCAGCACAAGCCGGCGGTGGCACACACGGAAAATAACTGTGTTGATGCTGTCGCTTCAATGGGAAACATGACAATGATGATGACGCGGGTAAGGGAATGCTCCGGCGCACGGTGACTCTGCCGCCCGAGCAGCAGCAGTAGCAGCTGCCCAGCTGAGTCATCAACATAAAATGACAAGTCGTCCAACCATGCCTGATGGTCGCCTGTAGGGGCTGCATGAACCCACGGTGCTTGCTGCTTTGTCGCGTGGTCAAGCATAATACCCAGCCTGGACTGCACCCCTTCACGCCCCAACAGCTGCATACGCCAGCAATCGCATCGCCAGGTGTTGATGAACTGCCCACGCCAGCTCCACACACAAAAGGACACGCCCGACAAGTGCTGCCAGCACAGCAGTCAATGGACAGCTCACGCACTGCAAGGCACAACACCAGCCAAGCTGTAAGCAGCACCGTGCTGCTGGCTGAGCGGGCGCCATGCAGCACCAAGTGCCGCGATAGCCGCCCAAGCCTACTCGCTGTCAGAATGACGCATGGCCGCTACCAACCGCTGCTGCTGCTAGCATTGCAGCTCAGCTTTGCTCAGTTGTGTTCACGCAACCCACAGCACTAGCCCTGGGCACCTGCACAAGCGCTGCACCACCCAACCCACCGACCCCGCTCGCACACCCTACCTCGCAGCCGCTGGACCCACCCAGCTGTAGTCCCCACGCCCACCAACCCCTCTACAATCAACAGCCCAGCGCTACGCTACGCACCTCGCCACGCCACACGCACTGCCCGGCAGGCAGCTGCTTGGCATCCCGCCCCACCCCAGCCCAGCACCAACACAACTAATCAAATAACCAACACACTGACAGCCCAATGCGATGCTGCTGCGGCTGAGACAGGTTGTACTACCAAAGCAGGCTGCACTACCCAAACAGCGGCACCGCCATGCCTGCACCCGACAGCAGGATCAGCACGCCCACCACGATCGCGATGCTGGACGCTATGGTCGACAGGTGCGCCTGCAGCCACGGCCGCTCCTTCGTGAGCGCTGCTGATGTGGTGCCGATGACCAGCGTGTAACCGCCCATCGCTGCAACCGTGCCGAACACAAACATGCTGCAGTAGGCGATGGCTGCAAGCTTGGTGGGCAGGGCAAGGGCGGGGATGACCACAAACAGCGCGTCGGGCTGCAGCCCGTACACGATGCCCGTCGCGTACGTCGCCAGGCCGACCTTGGCTTGCTGCTGGAAGCTGCTGCTGCTGCTTGCTGCTACTGTGCTGCCGTCCGCACCTGGAAAGGCGGCAGGAAGGCGGCAGCGCATGAAAAAACAGCGCCGGACCGCTGGTCAGTGGGCGACCGCGCAAAGCAACCATAGCTGCTCAGCATGCCGAATGCGGTGCACAGGTGGAGAGCTAGCAGGCTGCAGCAGGAGCACAGTCTGCTGCTGCGCTGATGACTGCAGCGACCAGCTGTCAGTGCCGCAGCGGGGCGCCACCGCCACCAACATGCTGCTGCCGCCGCTGCTCACAGCAGTGAGGGGTACGGCCCTCCGTGGCATGAACCACCAGTTGTGCCCGACCTCAACTTGCCTGCTGCAGCGAGTTGCCATCCAGGGGCGCAGCTGCTGCTGCCCAAGTATCCATTCCAAAGTATACAACGACAGCTTCAGAACAGCGTGCACCCCGCCCCGACCGCCACGGGTCACCAGCTGCCGCCTGCGCCCCGCACCTGCCACTGCCAGCTGCAGCTCGCCTTGCTGCTCCTCTTCGTGTTGCCCCTCAAAGTAGGTCTCATAGATGCCCATCAGGCCAATGGCGATGAGCGTGAGGCCGACCACAGTGCCCGACCATTTACTGAGCGCAGGCACAAAGTCATGGAAGCGGTCCTGCGGGCGACACACCAGGGTTGCAACAAGCAGCGGGTGACGACCTGCGGATGTGCAAGCGACAGCGAGCCCTGCACAGACAGCAACTATGCTTCCACCGGCATCAGCACTACTGCGGAATCACACATGCATCGCCTGTTGCATGCCATGGCTTGCCAGATGCTTAGCCCAGTGACATGGCAGACCTGCCGACACCAGGTGCAGGGCAAGGCGTGATGCGGCAGGCCACGCAGTACCCACGACAAAGGCTGGCATCACCCACTGCTGTGTGTCATCACGCCGTGCGGGCGGTTACACGCCCACAGCGCAACACACATAAACACACAGGGTGACAGCTGCTGTTGACCAACCCTGCCACTAAAAGCAAGTAGCCTGCTGCACTGTAAGCGCCAAACCTGCAATACTGCTGTTGCGTTGCGCTGCTGACACACTGGAAGTGCCACCAACCGCAAATGGCTGCTAATGAGGCTGCTGGCAATCCATTTCCTGTACCATTTGCGATCCTAGCCAGCTCAGCGCCTCCACAGCATCACTGCAACCCCCCCTCAACCAGCCTAGTGTGAGGCAGTACCAAAGTAATGGTGCCGCCATGCTATCGCCTGCTGCGCTGGATGTCCTGCTTGCTGCCACTGCAGCTGCGTTGGATGGCGCGCCGCCGCTCACCTTGAGCACCACAAACACCAGGCCCAGGATGAGCTGGCCGGTGGAGTGGCCAAAGCCCCACAGCGCACCCAGCGCTGATGCTGCTGCCCTGTTCCTGCCGATCGTCAGCGGCGTGAGCGCCTGGCCAGTTGCAGCCAGCCGGCACACACACCACAACGGCGACACTTTGTGCTAGGCAGCATTACAGCCATTGCTGAGCATAGCTAGCGCAGTTCACAAGGCAGCAAACCTTATCCTGCCAACAACAAGATGCTGCTGCCTGCACATGCTGGAAACAGCAAAAGGGCAAACGCAGGCGTTTCGTGCTGCCTGCGCCACGCTCAAAAACAGCATGCATCCTCGCTTGCTGGTTCTGCGGTGTTCACCAGGGGCTGCAGCACCACCCGGCCTGCTGTGCATGCCAGCCAGCCCTCCCAGCCTGCTACCGTCCTGACAGGCTGCTGCAGCCAGGCACTGCGTAACACTCACTGCCAGATGATCAGGACCACATAAGGTGTGCAGAAAACCAGCTGCCAGGCCTGCCCAAGCACTCCTTGCCGCTACTGATGCACCTGCAACAGGTGGTGCAGCGGATGCAGCAGGCATTGGTGGCGACAGCAAGGATGTCAGGGGAAGGCCAGCATGCATGCTCCCGGGTTGTTGATAACTCACCTGAAGCCTCTGCGCTACCCGCTGTAAGTGTTAGGGAGGCAAAAGGCGCGATGGGCCCACAGACTGCCGATGCCACAACAGACCAAGCTGCTGCTGCTGCCACTCCAACCAGCAAGCTCTTGCAAAGTCGTTGTAGTGGAGCAAAACCATTGTTGCAAGGAATTATGGGCTGGCTGACGGCTGCAGCACTGCTGGCACGTATGTGTGGCACCCGGTTGACGGAGCCACGAACAGCCCGCCCTAAGCTGGGCACATTGCGAACACTACTAGATCTTATTGAGTTCAGTGATCTGCTTTGACCAGGCACCAGCATGGCCATTGTCGCCGCCATGTTTCGTATACTTTGTTTCACTACATGCAGCGATTTCTATCGGTAATTACATACGCACCGAGAACGTCGTCGACTTCGTGGTATGCTGGCCGACATCGACGTATGTCATGACAGCGCTTGAAACTGCAACAGCTCACCACATTTGAGAGGACACGGCATCAGCACCATCTGGTGACTCGAACAGCTGCATGCACGGCTTGCAGAGTAAATCAGAGGGACTAGGGTACAGAGTCATGTCAGTGTGATCAATGTAGCCTGGAGTTCTACATCCGCCTGCCACTGGCATCCGCCTGCCACTCAGTGCCAGTGACTAGTACTGGCGCCTGCCGCAGGCGGCCGCATCATAAGCGGAACGGAGCACGCGGGCGAGAGTGGGCACTCCTTTGCTCCGCATGCAATGCTGCGTCCTTCACACCATGCCGCGCGGCACGTGTGCTGCCAGCATGTAACGCATGCAGGCTTGCCACCATGGCTGCAAGTTGCAGCCACGGTCAGGCCGCCTGATCCAATTGATTGGCGACAGCCTCTATAAACCTGTGGTACTACACTGGCCTAGCCAAGCACCCGCAGCAGCTTCATGAAACCAAGTACCAAGTAAACGCCAAAGCAAGCAAGAGTGTCACCCAGCAGCAGAAGCAACAACCAACAGCTGCTGCACCATACGCAGAAGAATCAGAAAGGTAACAATTGCACCACTGCACAACTGCAGCAGTACACCCACACCCACACACAGCAAGTTGACCATTGACACGGCATGCTAACTACAGCAGCAATATTTGAGGCAGACTACAAAAGGAATGGACCAACAACATTGCTTTCAACCTGAACTGATAGTCAACCAGTCTGCATTGCTGCAAACAACCCATGGTACGGCGTATATGCCTACTGGTCCCAGGTTGAATGCATGCTCAGCGCAAATGCCATTGTTGAACAACATGCACACACGGCAGCATAGCAGATGCATGGGTACGGCTGTGCATATGTGGTGTGCACACTTGGCACCAATGCAAAATCACTTGGTCAAGGTCCAAACTCTGCATTTGGATGCATAGCACATATGGCATGCATGCATGCTTCAAAGGTTGGCTGGGTCAGCAGTTGTCGATGTGTCAATGACGCCAACCCTACATGTGTGTGCTGGTGTGAAGGCAGCCGGTGATGTCATGAGGGGCCGGAGAGGCAGCAGCAGTTGTGTGCAGTGCAACGTGCCTGCACCCAAAAGCAATACAGCAGCATGTGAAGCAACCCTTCGACCTGCTGCAACGTTCCACCAGCGCTGCTGAAAGTCAGTGAACAAGTCAGTCAGCACCCAGTCAATCAACAAAACAACGCCCTTCTATCACGCTGCACCTGCCTGCTGCCTGTTGTCCACAGAGTATGTTTGCTGAAGCTAGCAGTGCTTGTCATGAATTATGCTGCGCTCAACACTGCCTAACAATAAAAGCAACTGGCTGGAACATGATGAAGGAACATGCCAGCTTCCATGGCACAGAGCATTCAACTGTTGCATTGGGCACCATTCCACAAACCCGCCTGACTACAAATTGCATCAATGCGTTCAGCTCCAGTCACCGTACAATGACGCCACCGCACCAGAGTTTGCTGGATTTCACAGCAGCCCTTCTTGCTGCATGCTGCCTAGCAACTGGTGGTAGCTAATCACTGGTGTCATACGCACCACAACACACAAACGCAGCATCAGCAAGCTGCTCAGCAACAATGTGACTGTGCTGCTGCATTATCGACTGAGGCAAGCAGCATGCATGCGCCCCCCACCTCCAACACCCTCCGATGATGTCACATGACACATATTGCTGCACGCCAGCCATGCCTCGCCTGGTGCTGGCCCCGGACGCCTGCCTGGAATCCTAATCTGCAAACAAAGCGTTGACGACAGCGCCAATACTTGCAGCGCAACCTATCCCGGGGTGACACAGCCCAGCAGGTTGCCTTCCGCCTAAACTGCAGACCCCGCACAACTGCCACACGCAGCCCCCCCCCCATGCACATGCACGCGACACCCGCACAACCTCAGAATGCAGCTACTGCACATCGTTGACAGTGGAACCGGGCAGACTGCACTGCTGCGACCTGCCTGCATCACCAGTGCTTGCTGCTCGGCATGGCTCTGACAGAGTTGCCGCCTTGCATACTGCAGCCAGCATATGCAGGCACCACGCTGCAGCCATATGCCGGCCCATGTGCCCAGCACACACCCAACAGGCAACAGCAGCTGCTTGGGAAGAAGCGCTGCCACACGCCACATCCTACACCCTCCAGCAGCTACCAACATGCAGCAGAGACAGCCGATCTGACACTGCGGGCGGCCTCTGCTGCTGACACTCCCAGCGCTGCGCCTCTGCTCCTTGCGTCACGTGCGCTGCGCATACGCTGACATGCGCGTTGCGCGCTGCTCCTGCCTGTGCCTTTCCAGCTCCTCATAGAGCTCATTCTCCCACTGCGCACGCTTGCTGGATATAGACACATCCTCCTCCTTGTCCCCAGCGCCACCAGCAGCCAGGGCGGCACTGCGCAGTTGATCCTGTCCACTGCTGCGCCCGGCAGCTGCTCTGTCTGCTGCATGTGCTGCACAAGCCTCTCCCTTACTGCTTGGTGATAGTGCACCCCCGGCAGCAGCAGCAGCAGCAGCAGCAGCAGCGCTGTTAGGGGAACCACCGCCAGCTGGTGAGCCACCTGCTGCTGCACCATTCGGCAGCAACTGCATCTGCTGCTGCTGCAGCAGTGAGCCATGCAGCCCTGTGCCACGTGGCTTGACCTTGCTCGGCCCCATCCCCACCCCTGCAAGGATGGAGCCGCCGCCGCCGCCTGCCATAGCGCCAGCAGCCATGGCACTGCTCGCCCTGCCCGCGGGCCCTTGCGCCAGGGGCCCCGCTGCTGCAGCTGCACCACCGTTGCTGATGATGCTGTTGCCACGCGGTGAAGCCATGTCGCCGGGCTTCCTGCTGCTGCCCGGCACGCCGCGCTTTGCACTGCCGGTGCTGGCGCTGGCGCTGGCGCTGCTGCTGCTGCTGCTGGCTTGCAGTGAGGCGCGCTTTGCTGCTGGGTTGCTGCTGGCCAGGATGCCTGAGCCCCTGGGGCCGAGTGCGTGCGCTGCCTTGGGCGCGTCCAGCTCAGGCTGCTCTGGCGGTGCCATGCCGACCTGCTGCTGCGCGCCCGGCAGGGACGGCCGGCCTTGCTGCCTGCTGCCAGCCCCTGCGTGCAGCGGGTGCATCGAATGACCAGCAGAGGCGTGCAGCAGAGGCAACGGGGCAGAAGCAAGTGAGTGCTGGCACTAGAGGGTAGCTATATAATATGCATGACGCCTTCTATGATGCGTCAAGTTGGGCAGGTTGCATGACGTGAAGGAACATCTTGGCACTTGCCGCCATGGTGTCCGCCATGCTGATGATTGCACCTGGAGTTACCCGGTCCCAAGACGCAGCGACGTACAAGTGCTGTGCAGGGCACCCACCTGACTGCTGCTGTTGATGCTGCTGCTGCACCTGCTGCTCGCTGCTGTTGAGCTGGCCTGCTGACTGCCGTCGGCTGCTGGACGGCTGCTGCTGCGACTGCTGTGCTGCACAGGGCCCTGGTACGGCGGCAGCCAGGAGGGCTCCTGCACAGGGTTCCAGTCAACCAACGTCATGCAGTTCTGCTGCTGCTGCTGCTCAGACAGCTGCTGCTCCTCCCGCGCTGCATCAACAGCAGCGCTGGGAGGAGAACCGCTGCGCCGTACGCTGCTGAGCTGCTGCTCCCGCTGCCTGTACGAGTCAAACGGCTGTGGTGAGTTCTGCTGTTGCTGCTGCAGCTGTGATGACAGCTTGGCCTGCATGCTTGATGCCTGCTGCTGCTGCTGCTGCTGCTGCTGCTGCTCGTGCTGCCTGTGGTGTTGCTGTTGCTGCTGCTGCATGGGCGTGCGTATAGGTGCTGAGGAGTCGCCCCGTCGGCACATGTTGCTGGCCATGGCAGCAGGTGCGCTGCCGAGTTCGGCAGCACCTGGGTGCTGCCGCTTAGGGCTGCAGCGAGACTGGCTGTTTGGGCTGCAGTGTGCCTGGCCATTGGGGCTGCAGCGGGACAGCTTGGCTGCCTTCAATGCTGCAGCCTGCGCTGCAGACATGGAGCCGGGGATGGGTGGCCGGTGGCTGCTGCTGCTGCTGTTCGGCACTGCGCCGTTGCTCTGCCGTGCGCCCGCAGTCGTGCCGGGGTGCTGCCGCTGCTCTGCACCTCCAGCCCTGCCGGGCGTGCCATTTGTGCCTGCAGGGCTGCTGCTGTTGCTGCCAGCTGCATTGGTGGCTGGAGTGCTGGGCACTGGCAGCTGCTGCTGTGCTGGCTGCTGCGCCTGTGGCACATTTGCCACAAAAGGGTGCTTCAACAGGCGTGTGGCATTGGCACGGTCCTGCGTCACCCTGCACACACAACAGGTTGCAGGCAGCAGTAGACAGAAGCGTTCACTTTCTTGGCGTGTTATAATGAGATGTAAGACTGCCCAAACCTGTCTGCATCCTGCAGCATCAGGTACCCCATGCGCCAGGTGACTGCGGCATGCATCCCACGTGTTCCTGCAAGGCAAGTGCACGCACGCGGAGTAACTGTCACCACGCACCTGTTGAAGCAGAGCAGCAGGAAGTCCTTGGCCTCGCGGGACAGGTGCTCTGGCAGCGGCGGTGGGTCCTTGGATGACGCAATCTGGAACATGGCTGCCACAGGTGCAGTGTAGCTGCTCCAGGGTGGCTTGCCGGTAGCCATCTCAATCACAGTGCAAGCCAGCGACCAGATGTCAGCAGGGCGGCCGTGACCCGTCTGCTTGATCACTTCTGGAGCCATCCAGTAGGGTGTCCCGCGGATGGACTTGGAGCCGGAGCCCACTGTTGCCAGGTCCTCGATCTTCTTGCTGGCGCCAAAGTCGGCGAGCTTGACAGTGCCGTGCTTGTCGATGAGGATGTTGGCGCCCTTGATGTCTCGGTGCATAATGCCCTTCTGGTGCAGGTACTCCAGGCCACGCAGCAGCTGTGCCGTGTACACGCGGATGACAGACTCTGGGAAGGCCCCAAACTTGGCCAGCAGGCTAGCGATGGAGCCCCCAGGCACATACTCCAGGAAGATGTGCAGGGTGTCTACTGTGGTTTCAGTGCCAAGGTAGCGCACGATGTTCTCGTGCTGGAGCGTCTTGAGCACCTCCACCTCTGCTTCCAGGGCCTTAATGTGCTCAGCAACACGGCCCTGCAGCGCCTCGTCCTTGGCGAAGGACACCTGCTTGATTGCCACAAGCTCGCCAGTGACATTGTTCAGCGCTGAGAACACGCGCCCAAATGCGCCGATACCAATCAGCTCGCCTTTAGTCCAACTGAAGGGGACTGTGGGCTGCACCTCAAGCTCCGGTTCTGGCTCTGTAGGTGGTGCGTATGCATGCTGCTCTCCTGCTGCCGCTGCCGCTGCTGTGGCGGGGCTGCGCCATTCATCGGCGCCTGGCTCGCGGTCTTGCTGCTCTACAGTGACACTGGGTCCCTCCCTGCCACCTGGACGACGTCTGTCGGGACTGGAGCTGTGACTAGAGCGCTTGTCTGTGCTCTGGTTCAGCAGCTGGCAAGTTGCAGGCTGCAGGTGGGCGCCTCCGCCGTATCTGGGCGGCTCTTTGCCGTAGTTGGTGTGCGCATCCGCTTCTATTATGCTGCACAGGTTGCCCATGGCACACGGCAAGCCAGGCAGCACCTGCTGCTATACCGTCTCGTGACTGCCTATCTCAAGCGCCCATAAGGTTTGTCAACCAAGATTGAGCTACGGAATTGTAAGCAAATGTTTGGCAGAAGCGTATCAACGAGCGTGATGGTAGCTGGTGCTGCCGTACTGCTGGGCTGTTTCTTTGAAAGCGGGTCAACAAGTTTCATGCAGCAGCAGAGAGCTGCTGCAGTCAAGCAGCCTTAAACGTTTGTGCGTTGAACCGGAAAACTATCCAACTGCCGACGCGGCCTATGACAGCACGGTCACTATTGGGGTACTGCTGTTACACGTCGATCTGCTGAGTGCTCTGCTCTGCGCATCAGCCTTGACCTCAGCCAGCGAAGATGTTTACAATGGTCACGTTCATGCGCTGTTGTACGCCATGGGCCACTGCTTCGCGTGTGGTCCTGCAGCAGCTGCTGCTGCTGCTGCCACGCAAGCTGCAGGTGGAATGCCTTCCTTACACCAGCACAACATCTATGCGCATGCCAAAGAACGCACCTAACTGTGCGACTCAGAGTTCTCCTAACAAGACTTTGTCACAGGACCCGGCTACACGGCAGGCGTCACTTGCCTGCCCTACATGCAGTGCCCGCCCCCCGTTCATCTTTGTTTACCCGCAACGCGTGAACAGCCGCCGCTGCTCATCATCCATGGCTGTATGCAGCAGCTTCTGCAACGCTGGGTTTGCCTGCAGTCCCGATTTTGAAGTTTCTGAATCCTTGCGCCAGCTGCTGCTGATTGTCATGGGAACACTCCCTTCTTTGTCCAGCTCAAAGGAGCAGCTGTGGAAGAAGGCCTGCAAGTGTGATGGCGCCACAACACCAACGTCAAACACGCCCTGCCGTGTCACCTGCAGCAACAGAAGGGGCGGTCATGGCACTTCGGCGAGCTTGGTCACTTCCCATTGCTTGCAAGGTCATCACGACACCAGTGCATATAGGCGGCAACCCCCTCATGCGCAGGGTGCCAAAATGTGCTGCGTACAAACATGTGGGTTGTACTTGCTGAGCACTTACGGGATGAGAGTGCGAGTAACAGGCCGGGGCAACGCACAGCCAAAGAAGCTCAGCTGATGACCTGCTGACGGGCGCCAAACGGGCGCAGCACCATGACATGTCCATGGCAAAAGCCAGCTCAGAGCTGACACCTACTCCTACCTGGCATGGTTGACTGCGCTGGCTGTCATTGATGCATGATTTTATGCTGAGCACCCACCTGGTTAACACAGCGCTGCAGCAGGCCGGCCCCCAGGCCACAGCCCTGCATGTCTGGGTGGATCAGCAGGTCGTGGATGGTGGCAACCTGCAGCACGACACCAGGCGCATGTGCGCCACATCACGCCAACAGTTGCCCAAGCTGCAGTTGAGCATCCCATGGCATGCAGCTGCATGAAGTCAGCAGAGAAGCACAGAGCATGGCAAGCGAAACATTCTTCTGCAGGCTGGTCAGCTACCATGCCTGCAGCCAGCAGCACTCTGCCACAGCTCGCATGAGAGTTCTGCGCGGAGTGCCACGCGTGACACGGGTAGGCCTCGACAGGTCGCCTTTGCACAGCAGACAACAGACACCCAGGAGGGCCACCCAAGCACTGCAGTGCATGCTCAACCCCGCCACGCTTGACCTGCGCTGCAGCCCAGGGCTCCTGCTGCGTTCCGGGGCTGCTGATGCCGCAAGCATCACCCGCTGACAATCTGGCCGACAGCAAAGGCATGACAATACGCTGGAACCCGCTGCCCTGCCAACAGCTGCTGACATGGACGTTCGCTGCTGCTTGCGCCGTAGGCCTGCTGCATAGCCTGCCACTCAGTTGCTGCAGCCACCAGCACAGCTGCTGCTGCAATGGCAGCTGCAGTGTGTGACAGCTGCGGTACAGCACAACACCCACCAGTGCTGCGTCGCCTGCGGCACGGACAAAGCCAACCAAGCGGCGAGGACGGCTCCACTGCCAGCGCCCCCAAAGTGGGTGCTGCTCGTCTCACCTGCGCACAGCACAGCACAGCACAGCACAGCACAGCCGCAGCATGTGTTTCCAGACAAAGTTGATATCACGCATGCCATGGAGGCGTTGCAGGTGGCGGCATGGGTTGAATTGAAGCTTGCCAGCTTGCTGCTGCTACCCAACTCTAAGGCTGCTAAGCAACATGCAGGCGACCATTGTTGCGTGTGACAGCCCGCACACAATCTCCAGTAGGCCAATAGGTGCTGGCGTGCGTCCCCAGTAGACACGCAATGCCTGCATGATGCGCAGTAACAGTCAGTGCACATCACCGCTGCCTCATTCAAAATCGCTTCCTAATACACACCTGGCCAGGCAGTGCCGCTGCTGTCATCACCAGTGCTGCTGCTGCTGCTGCTGCTGCTGCTGCATGTGCTCGACTGGCTGCTCTGTGCATCATCAAGCTCGTCATCACAGAGGGTTGGGTCTCTGCTGAATGCAGCTACTACAGCCACGCTCTTGTCCAGCAGCAGCTGCAGTTTGTGCTCTGCATCTGCATCTGCAACAGCCAGCCAACCAACCCATACCAGTACATGAGGACATGCTATGCACCTGAGAAAGTTGTGAGCAGAAGTTATCAAGGATGTGTGCAGGTCACTGCACAGGAGGAGGCTGTTGTACTGCGGTTGCTGTTCAAACGATTTAGCCAGTAGACTAGCAGCAGCAGGAGCAGCAGCAGGATAATCATGTACGGCGTCAGCTGCAAAGTTTAACATGACCTCATAACAAGGCTGCGGCGAAGCAGACCCGCTGATACGCCTGACTCACCCACCTGACAGCTGCTGCCAGTGTTGGAAGAACGACTGCTCGATGGGGCTCCCACACATGTTGTGCGCAGTGCACACTTTGTGGTATAAGCGCCTGAGTTCTGTTAAATCTATCTCCGACTTGTGCACACTGCGTGATTGGGCAGCAGCAGTAGAAGCAGCAGCACAGGTGGGCATTGTGCATACCCTGCAGAGCATACAGGCTGCTAGGCCATCCTGACATGGTGATGCACACCTGTAGGTTACGCTGGGTACCAGTATCTGCTTGGAGGCTTGGCTGGTAGTCCGAACTGCTGGTGCTGAGACGCACCCTCGCCTAGGTGGTGCGCCACAGGTGTCGAAATCGCGCTGTCTTGAAGCCGCTCTTGGCCGCAATTGCTTCGCATACAGCATGCTTAAGATTGTTGCTTGCCTTGTCAGCGGGTTAACTCGTTTCCCTTGCAACTATCAGAAGTACGCTCACTGCAAAACACGCAAAGCTGTAAAGAACAAACTCTATTACTCCTTTCTAAGAATGGACAGACAATGTATGCGAATACTTGGCAGCCCTAACACATTCATAACCCTAGGGCGGTTATGGTTAGGTCTAGGCAGCAAGATTACTGCAGGCCCTGCAGAACAAACGCTGAGCTCTGCGCATTGCAGCAGGACCTGCTTACACCCTACCTAGTATCACTTTCAGCAATATTTCGCGGCCGACAGCTCCACCGCAGGCATGCTGCACCCCTGCCAGCTGGCATACGCTGCCGCAGCTTGCATGCGTGCCATGGCGTACATGGTTGCCATGGTGGCTGCCGCAACCCACGAAGCAGAAGATGCTTGATGTGCGGTTTGTGATGCGCATACTACATAAGTGCAGAAACTACATCATCAGTAGCGATGGCGCTGATGCTATGGCTTGAATGGGTAACATGATGATGATGATGATACTACATCATCAGTTCAGTCACAACATAGAAGCCACCTCCCCTTGGGTTATTGCCACCAAATACCAAATACCAAAGTAGAGTATTGCATGCAGGCACATTCAAATAGGGCTGCATTGCACAATCCTCAGCGTTGGGAGCCAAAACAAGATATGCATCAACTGCATGCCCTCAGCTCTGCTGCTCTTGACGGCTGCTGAAGCACAAACAACTTGGCGATGCTATGAAACAACCGCAAACCAAATCTGCCTGCCGAGCTGGCTCTGTGCAGTAGCGCTGCTGCATGCAGGACGCGGCTGGCGCTGCCACTGTTGGTTGGTTGGTTGGTAGGCCACCAATGGTCACAACACTCACAGGATGTGGCATGCTAAGCAATAAAAAATGGAAACAATGGAAATTGCATAATAGTCTGAGTTTAGCCCCTGCACGACAGGCACATGCAGGAAGCGCTGCAAGGAGGGAGCCAGATGTGCATGTGGACTTGCTGACGCGGCACATGGCCGCCAAGGGTGGTCAAGCCCATCATGACCACGACTGTTGACAATGTGTAAGTTATACCTTGAGCAGCACAGCATGATCAATTATAATAGGCAGTGCAACTGGGCGATGCAGCTGATCACCCAGCACAAGATGCGTACCAACACCGCAGCCATGCACCCCACCTACGAATGCCTGGCTCACAGACCTGTATACCTGCACAGCCCAGCATGCTGGCTGGCTGATGAAATAAATGAAATGGCATTGGCATTTGATGAATTCTGTTGCACATGCCTTGCAGACAACCCGAAACAAATGTGTATGTTGGCAACTACGTGCACATCCTCTGCGGTTGGCAGCTGTAAGATGTAATGTAGTGACTTGAGGCTATGGCGACAGCTCCCCTGCAGGGGTGCAGTGCGATGCAGCACAACCATACATACTGCCCCAGCATGCAGCTGTAGAAACATTCGGCAGCTCACGGAAAAGATGCGACTCTGGCGCCTCCAATAGCAGCAGGTGCGCTTGCCACAGCTCCAGCCATGGGCACAGCATACAGCTCTTTTGGCACATGATCACTGGACAGCTGCCCTGCATCCATGTGGGAGCTGCACCCCGACCCCAGCTCAGCTCACTCCAAACACACCAGGCTGCATGGCACCGTCAATGTGTCGACCATGTGATACCAGCCCTGCCACTGACCGGCATGCTGCACCATGAGCACCAGCCTCATTCGACCGCCCTCAGCATGCTTGGAAGGAGCCAGGGCCGCCCCACAGCGCTGGCCCCCACAGCCGATTGCCACAACCCTGCCCGCAACAGCTGCTGCAGCCTTACTGCTGGGCTGGCATGACCTGATTGCTCCAGTCGATGCCCATCACGTTGCCGGCAGGCGCGTACTGGCACACATATGTGGCCATGCCGCAGCTCGTGTTGAGGCCGCAGCCCATCTTGGTGGTGTCCTTCCAAACCAGCTGCGTGAAGTGGCCTGCAGGGTGATGGGGAGCAAGGCACGCAGACGAGGGTGCGGTGTCAGCCAAGTCACAAGGTGCCTGGCAGGCACTCCAGCACAGCAGCACCAGGTGCACAGATGAACACTTGCAGTCACCTGCAACGGCCAGCTGGTGTGCAAGTGGGGGTTCCTACGGAAATCTGGTCTTTCTAACTTCACCCCTGTACTAGAATCCGCAGTGTTGCAGTCAAGGCCTGGGGGCAGCACGGTGGGTTCCCCCACTGCTGCAGCTGCAAGGCATTGCCGCGAAGGTGAGTTGCAGCCCATAAGTTCACCTGTGGCTCCGCTGAAGCCTGGCTGGGCAAAATTGTACTGCTCACCTCATTGTACCAGCCATCGACAGCCGCCTTCCACGACTGGTAGCCCCACGCTGCAGCAGCAACAGGAAGCACCACAGCGGTTACTGAGCGCAACACAGCGATGGGTCTAGCAGCGATCCCCAAAGGTGTTGTACTCCCTCCTGCTTTCCAGCAGCACGCAGCACCCTCGCACACATTGAGCAAGGCAGCAGCAGCCACCATACATGGTACACACACACAGCTGGGATGCATGAATTCACTGCACCACTCGGCACTGTTCACCCCTCCAAAACGGAACATGCAGCGGACCATGGCCATGGCCATGACCGCGGCAGGCATGCCTGTTGCGGCCGAGGCTCACCCATGTTCTCCCCGACGCCCCTGTCTCCGGAGTGGCCGCTGGGGCAGCCGCTTGCAAAGGCCTGCGCCCTCGCCGCCAGAGCAGCATCCCACGCCGCCGCAGGCGCCTGGTGCCGCGCCCTGTGGGCGTTGGTGGCTGCCAGCACCGATGCATACTCGGCTGGCACTGATGGGTCCGCCGCAGCAGCCGGCGCAGCAGTCACAAGGGCGGGAACCACTGGGACGGCAGTCATTGGGGCATCAGTGGTGGGGTTGGCGGTCATAGCGGCGGCAGGGGTGCTGGCTGGCTGGGGCATGGGGCCTGCTGTCATAAGCGGTGCACCAGCTGGTGCTGCTGGCAGTGCAGGGGTTGAGTAGTCTGGCGTTGCTGCAGCTGGCGGTGTGGCTGTTGCTGGTGCAGGCATCACTGCTGGTGGGGCAAAGAACTGAGCTGCTGGCATGGTTGGCACGGGCGTGCCAGGCCTCAAGGCCCAGGGATCAGCAGCAGCATTGCCTGCATCACCCTGCTGCTGCGCAGGGACTGGCTGCTCCTCTGGGGTGGCCTCACCCTGCTGCTGCTGCTGGTTGGTCCAGGCATCAGGCACAATCAAGCTGCCGCCTGCCACACCGCCTGGCACACTGAACGGGATGTAGGTGGTCACATCACCGCACTTGGCATGCTGCTGCTGCCGGCGCCTGCTGCACCGCTGCCGCCTGCAGCGTCAGTTGCAGTGGGTACTGCAGGAGCCCAGGTCGCGTAGCGTCCACCAGTCACAGCCCCATTGTTGCCAGCAAGCTTGATGTCCGGCATCACCTGCTGCGACCAGTCGGCGGCCACGTCATTGCCTGGGGGGTGGTACAGGCAGCTGTAGGTCTCCCAGTCGCAGCCTGCATTGACTGCGCAGCCCATCCGGGTGGTGCCGCGCCACACCAGCTGGCTGAAGTGGCCAGCCAGCAGGGAGAAGCCCGGGCTGCTGAAGTTGTAGGAGCGGCCTCGCCCGCCCATGCATCAATCACATCACCAATCGAGTGGAAGCCCCTGCAAGGGGGTGGCGGCGCAGCAGGGGCAAGGGCAGCAAGATACAGGCGTGCGGTGGTGAAGCAAGGGAGATGTTCGTAAATAAAGGCGGCTTGCTGAGAAGACTGGAGCCGCCACTGCGGCTGTATGAGAAAGAGTACAGTCGCCATTTGAAACAGGCGCTGCGCATAACTCAACAGCGTCATGCTAACAGCGTACAGCAGATCACACACAGCAACTCTTATTGCCGTAGGTGCAGTGTGCACTGGTGTGTAGCAAGACACTCTCAGGCCAAGCGGCATTGGCGGCTGCATGACGGCTGCACCCACCATGCCATGTTCTCTCCAACTCCACGCGCTGCAGAGCTCGTCTTTGGGCAGTCGGCCAGGTGGTCAGCAGCCTGCGCGGCCAGCTCCCCGTCCCAGGTCAGCGCAGCCGCCTGGTGGCGGGCGCGCAGCGCGTTGGTCTTGGCCAGGGCGCCGGCCAGGGCGGGCACAGAGGGGCCCTGGGGCTGGCCAAAGACTGCGGTGCAGTGCAGAGAGGTTGCAGCGTGGCGGCAGGCAAGTGAAGTCCATGCGCAAGCATTGCCGAATGGGGAGCAGGCATGTTGCTCAGGGCTTTGAGTGGCTGATGGCGGGCTAGCAGAGGCAATGCTGATGTGCCAGGCTGCTTCTGCTTGGCAAGCAACAGTCCAGGCCTTAGCCGCATAAGCATGGCATGCTGCTGCTGGCTGTGTGGCTTGCACATGCTTGCTGTGCACTAGGCATTCTGGTGGTGTTGAGCCCCTGGTGATACGATCTGTGCCGTTCAGCTGAGTTGGGCAACTCACTGGTGCCTGCGCTGCCCAGGAAGGGTAAATCAGCCATTATGAGCTCATGCCTGTCCCTGGCTTGAACACAGCAGCGACAGCTGGCGCGCCATCAGCAGGCTTCAAAACAGCAGCAGCAGATGGCGTGGCACTTGCAGGCAGCACCTGCTTTGACCAGTCAATGCCTGGGCCAACCATGTTGCCTGCAAGCAACACACAGATGCGGCAGCAGCACCAGCAGCAGCAGCAAAGAAGCGATGAGCGCGGAACATGTTGGTGTAAGCGCTTGATGTCGAAAGCATCTGCGGTGGCAACCTGCAGCAACTCACAGTGAAGGGCTGCATCATGCAAGAACCAGGCCGCCTTGCGGCAGCAGCAGCAGCATTCAACACCATACGCCGCAAAGGTTTCCAGCTGCATTGGATGGCACCCGTCCATATGTGAACGTGTCATGCCCAGCCGCCTCAGGAGATGAGACAGTTGTGACAGATCACCAACCAGCACGGGCATGCTGAATGTTGCCCAGCAGCGCTCAGCATCTGCCTTGCATGTGAGGCCCACTCGCTGATCTGCGCCGCGCCCGCCCTCCACAGCCACGCACCTGGCGGGGAGTAGTGGCAGACAAACATGGCCCAGGGGCAGGCCTTGTTGAAGGCGCAGCCCACCGCGCGCGTGTCGCGCCACACCATCTGGCTGAACAGGCCGGACTTGGACGACCAGCCCGGGTTGGTGAAGTTGTACACAGACACCTGGCAGGTGCGCAAGCGTCGGGTTGGCAGCAGGCAGGCAGCAAGCACAGCAGCTGAAGTGAGGTGGGTTGAAGCGCAGAGCAGCACGTGTCCGCTGGCTGGAAAGGCTGTGGCCACTCACGGCAAGTTGGATGTCATCAGTAGCTGCTGCTGCTTGCTAGGGGTGCAGCAAAGGCACCAGCCAGTCCCCACAGTGCACAACGCACAGCAGAGACCAGCCAGTTGGTTCTCTGCTCATGAGGTGCATGGATACCTGTGTGTCTGCAAGTGGAGTTCGTGCACTGCTACTAGCATCATGTTGCAGCTGGGTGCACTGCTCCCTGAGCTCGCACGCTGCACGCAGGCTCGCAGCACTCTGGCCGCTGCTGCACGCACCTGTCCGTACCAGTCCTTGATGGCCTGGGGCAGGCTGCCATAGCCGAAGCCCAGCCCCTCACCCACACCTGGGGTGCCGCTGACGGCAAACTGGCAGGTGGCCGCCCAGGCCTTGGCTGACGCCTCCAGCCGCTCATCCCATGCCAGCGGGGCCGCCTGAGGGGGTGGGGGGCAGCGCACGAGCACAACAAACGTTGGGCACAGCTGATATGCAGGGGTGTGCCTTCAGGTGCAGCTGAGGCGCGTTGTCAGCATGCGGCTGCCCAGCCTAGGGTTCCAGCACCTCATCCATGGTCAGAGCAGGGCCCTGAGGCCGTGCACACATGCAGCTCGTGCCTGCTCAGACCCTTGACAGCATGCACTGGGTGCGCTGGGCACACTGTGGTGCACCAATCGAGACAAGGCCTGAGCCCTGCAGTGTCTGTTGCTGTCAACATCACAGACGTCCGTTTAATCCTCACCAGGCTGCTGGCGCATTGGTGATGCAAGCAACGCTGAGCACGACGTGCGAGTTACACCTGGTGACACTGCATTGTCCAGTCGGGTTTTGCTACAAACTGGTGACCGTCACCATGGTGTCCTTGCACACCGCAACATATGCACCCACAGGCCCTGCAGTAATAGTGCACGCCATATTCACATTGTATACTTCACTCACCTGGTGTGACTGCCTAAAGGCGTTCAGCACGGTGAGCGCAGCCAGCAGCTCAGCATCCTTGGGGCTGGCTGCCGCAGGCGCAGGAGCAGGCTTGGCAGCAGCAGGCACAAGTCCAGGCCACGACGGCCGCGGCGATGGCGACACCTTTGCAGCTGCCGGCCGAGGGGATGGTGAAGCTCTGACCGCTGCAGACCGGGAGAGGGCAAGGGGGAAGCCGCGGGCTTGGCTGCGGCAACGGGCTTGGGTGACACCGCAGGGCTTCTTGGTGCTGCTGTTGTTGACGGCGCTGACCTGGCGGGTGCAGGGGCGGCAGTGGTGGGGGCCCCGCCGGTGGGGGTGGCGGCTCCCGGGGGTGGCGCGGTGCCTGGCCGCAACACCTGCTTGGACCAGTCCGTGCCGAGCACGTTGCCGGGGACGCCGTACTGGCAGGCG
The DNA here is from genome assembly GCA_014080715.1 of Scenedesmus sp. NREL 46B-D3. Lineage (NCBI taxonomy): Eukaryota > Viridiplantae > Chlorophyta > Chlorophyceae > Sphaeropleales > Scenedesmaceae > Scenedesmus > Scenedesmus sp. NREL 46B-D3. Next base: position 58,828 of record JACERP010000202.1, on the reverse strand, counting down.
TAGGTGGGCCAGGAGCAGGCGGTGTTGATGGCACACCCGAGGCGCGTCGTTGACAGCCACACCACCTGCGTGAAGTGGCCGGTGGAGGCGCTCCAGCCCGGCCTGGCAAAGTCATACAGCTTGACCTGCAGGACAAACAACAGAGTTTTAGTCAGAGCACAGCAGCATATGTAGCAGAAGTTGTGTTCACATGATGTGTGTCGCAGGATGCCTGCAATGAACTCGAGCAGAACGCCAGGGTGGAACTGGGCTGCCGCGTGCTGTGATGCTTGCATGCTCACCTCATCGAACCATGCCTGCACCGCATCAGCCAAGCTGGCATAACCCCACTGCACGCGCACGCCGCGACAGCACAGCAGCAGCAGCCAGCAGCAGCAGCAGCAGCAGCAGCAGCCCGGCAGCAGGTCAGTAACCCTTCACGTTTTCTGCAGCAGCTGGACGTATACTGCGACACACAGGTGGCAGCCGTACACACCACGAAGGCTTCAGATGCACGTGCTGGGCCAGCACAGGCCGTGCTGCAGCAGCTGTCGCATTGGTACAACGCCGCCCCAGCCTGCATGGCCTGCCGTGGTGGCCTCGGCCGATACTCGACAACAGTACTACACGCATGTCTGTGCCCAGCTGTGGCTGTGTTCATACACACACAGTCATAGCAGTGCATCATGCAGCCAAGCCCTGCGCCGTCTCACCGCCATGTTCTCTCCCACTCCGCGCTGGCCTGAGTGGCCGTTGGGGCAGCCTGCGGCCCACGACTGGGCGGTGACGGCAATGGCGGTGTCCCACTGCAGCGCAGGCGCACCATGCTTGGCCCTGCAGCGCGCATGTTGCAACACATGCCAACACACATCTTCTGTGCCAGTTTTGGCCAAAGCATGCGTTCCACGATGTGTGGTGGATATGTGACCGCTTGCAGCGCATGCTGCGGCGTGATGCTGCTCCGGTTGGACACCCTGTGCACAACATGCTGCAGCTGGCCACCAGCAGATACAACCCGTACGTTCCCACATTGCAACTCCCGCACATCCATGAAAGGGATTAGCAGCGCTCAACATGTTGGAGCGGCACACGTGTGCGCACCTGAGCGAGTTGTGCCGGTCCACAGCTGCCTGCAGCTCAGGGGACAGCACAGCAGCTGTTGCATACTGCTGCGGGGGCGACGACCTTGAGATGGGGGCTCCGTCGTTGGTGACTGGCTGGCCGAGCCGAGCGTAGAACGCCTTTGCCACACCGGGTGCAGGCTTCGATGGCTTTCCCACTGCTGCAACCGCATTTGCTGAAGCTGGTGGCGTTGCACCCACGGCAGCTGCTGGCGCCCTGACATTGAGGGACCATTCACGGCCGATGACGTTGCCTGCGGGTGTGGCAGCAACCATTTGTTGGTGCCATGCAAAGTAGCGTTGTTGCAGCTGCTGGCGTGACCTTGCTGGCCAAGTGCCGCATAGGGTGGCTGCACAACTGTAGCCTTCTCAGATGCTCCATGCAGCGAAACAGCTCAGGTTTATGTGTCAAGTCGCTGTATAAATCGTACTGCATGCATTGCCTGCACCAAACTACATCATGCAGAGTCTGCAGCCTTGAGTAATCCCTCTCTCGCTCACACATATGTATTTGATTATGGCTGGCATGCAAGCAGCAGCGCCTACCTGCAGGGTAGTAGTTGCAGACCAATGTCGGCATGCTGCAGCCCGGTGCCACTGCGCAGCCAACCTTCTGGCTGCCTGCCCACACCAGCTGGCTGAACTGCGCCGCCGCAGGGTAGAAGCTGGGCGCGGCAAAGTTGTATGCGCTGGCCTGGGCGTACCCTGCATGGCGCCCAAGCAGCGTGCATGACGGATGCAGACGCAGCGCATCAGCTGGCTGCTCCACAGCTTGCAGCATTCCTCGTGAGCAGCAGCCGGGACATTTGCAGCATGACGCAGTCACACGCAAGCAACTGCATCAGCAGAGCACCATATCATTGACAGTGTAGAGTTACCCAAAAAGCATCGGCTCTCTCCCACAGGATGCAGCACAGGCCAAACAGAAGACTCTGCCAGGGCAGCGCTCAGCCAGGGCATGGGGTTTGCCTCACCCCAGCCCCTTGATACTGCAGTTTGTTTGACACCCGCGGGCGCCTTGCGTGAGCACATCACAGCCTGAGGCTGCTCGCTCACATGTGTCCACGGCTGAGGGCACATCGGAGAAGCCGAAGGCCAGGTTCTCCCCCAGCCTGGCCCTGCCGGAGCGCCCCATGGGGCAGCTGGCAGCAAACTCAGCGGCCTGCGCAGCCATCTTAGCATCCCACAGCAGCGGCGCTGCCTGGTGGCGACGCCTGCGCAGCACATTGAGGTGTGGTGAGAGGAATGTGGGGTGTGGTGAGAGGAATGTGGGGTGTGATGAGAGGGCGTGCAGGTGCGGAGACGGAGGAGTGAGGGGTGGTGACAGAAGCGTGAGCTGTGATGAGGGAGCTCCCTGCAGCGGTGGCAGTGGATGAGTTGGAGGTGTTGTGAGACAGATTGGAGGTGCCGTTGATCGCCTGGCAGCAGTGGCTGAGCATGTGGTTTAGGCAATGGTGTGTCGGTCGGTGGGAGGCACACCTGTAGGTGTTGTGGCGGTCCAGAGCCTGCTGCATGTCGCTCGGGGGGCCAGCAGCAGCAGCAACCACGGTGGGCGCACTCCTGCCCACGGCGGGACCGTACCCAGAGTACACCCCGGCATCTGCAACACCGAGGGGAGCACTGATGCCCTGCTGGAAGTTGCTGTCTGCAGGAACAGCTGCCGGGCCCTGCATACTGCCTGTGGCAGGCACTGGCACAAAGGCAGTATTGGCTGGTGCCAGCAACACCTGCTGCGGCTGCGGCTGAACGGTGACGACTGCAACCTGCTGCTGGCTGATGGGTGACACTGGCTTCTGCACAGCAGCCACAGGCATGTAGTATGCAGCCCCACCACCTGGCTGCTGCACCAGCATCATCATCTGCTGCTGCTGCTGCTGTCCCTGATCAACTGACGCAGGCTGCACCTGCTGCACCGGCACTATGTAGGCAGTGGTGGGCAACGGCTGCTGCTGCTGCTGCTGCTGCTGCGTGGTGGGCCGGGCAACTGTCAGATCGTCAATCAAGCCTGCCAGGCCGCTGCGGGGCTTCAGCACAGCAGCTACTGTCATATCCGTGCTGGTGACAGGTGCTGGAACTGCCGTGCTGGTGACAGGTGCTGGAGCTGCCGTGCTAGGGGTCCCAGCGGCAGCAGGCGCTGCTGCCGCTGCTGTTGGCTTGCTGTGGTCGTCACCGCCGCTCCCAGTTGATTGGTGCTGCGCGCTGGTTGACAGTGGGGAGTCTGTCGGGCCAGTGGTGGCCATGACGACGCCCTCCGGCACATACAGCGCCAGCAGCTCCTCGGGCACATACTGCTGGATGACGCGGGCAGGGATGGCCCGCTGCCAGCCCACCAGCGTGCGGTGTGTCTTGGCCTCGGGCGCAAGCAGCGCCATCGTGTCGTTGTCCAGGTACTGGGCCAGCACCGGGGCTGGGATGTGCTTGATAAGCACGCTGGTGGGCACGTAGCGCTGCCAGTCGTACATAATGATGCTCTTGCCGGGCTTGGGAGCGTAACCAAAGTTCTTCAGCTCGCCGTACGCAGGAGCTGGCAGGCCACGCGTGGAGTCGCCTGCAGGCGGTTGAGCGCGGCAGACGCGTTGACAGCAGCAGCGGGTGGCGGCGAGCATGAGTCAGGAGTGACTCTGCAACTTGCCTCCCTTGAGCAAGGTGCACTTTGCTAACCAGGCTTCTAATCACCAACAGGTGAGATTCCATGCGATAAATTCAAAGACAAGCGCAGCATGCAGCAGGCGCGTGGGGATGCAGCAGGCACACACGCACAACACATGACTCAACAAACCAAGACAGGTTGCCACGCTTGTCATGACAGTCGCTTGGCTGCTCACCTGTTGGGTCGTAGCTGGCGTAGCTTGGTGAGCCGTCTGGCTTGGTGCCTGTCATGAACTGCGGTGCTGGTGCCAGCACCTGGGAAGTCCACAAGGCAAAGTCCACACCACCACCGGCCAGCACAAAGTTGCCTGCAGTGCAGCAGCAGCAGCAGCAGAAGCAGCAGCAGCAGCAGCAGTACAGTGAGTGATGTGGCAGTTACACAGCAGCATCAACAGAACCGTCGAAGGCCGCCTGTAGGGAGGCACATACCGCAAATGGTTTGCTGTGCATGCATGCAGGTGGCAGGTGGAAGTCCTGCGTGCAGCGCACAGCAGTACCTGGGCGCACCTGGTGGCGTGAACTGGCAGATCCAGGTCTTGAAGCGGCAGCGCATGTTGGCTGCACACCCGATCCTGTTGGAGTCCTTCCACACCATTGTGGTGAAGTGTCCAGTATTCTCTGCAAAGCTGGGCCGGTTGAAGTTGTAGAACTTGATCTGTGGGCAAAACAGGTGGGGGTGGGTTGAGGGGTGCAGCAGTGGTGGCAGCAGCAGGGTGTCCAGCATGGGGAGCAGCACGGATGCAGGAGCACCAGCTTTAGCGTGTCGGCTCACACGTTGTCTTGCAGTGAGCCTCTTGCAGTAAACATGTTGCGTGGCTGCTAGCCGGTGTGTCTGTATGGTCTGCTGTTGGGGTCTCCAGGCTCTGCCAGCTGCTGTGAGGGGCAGCCCCGAGTGTCACAGCCAGCCAGCGGGGTGCCAGCAGCCCCTGGGCCACCCCTTGCAGCCGCCTCACCTCATCATACCAGTCCCTCATGGCGTGGTTGAAGTCGTTGTGGCCCCCTGCAAGTTACATAGGGCAACCAGCAGCAGCACACAGACATCAGTGCCATCGCCCACTGTGACAGGGATTCCAAGGAGCTGGTGAGTACGGACAAGCACACAACATGTCAGCACGCAGTCAACTCTCCTTTGCAAACATGGCATGCCACCATGCGCATAACAAATTTGGGTGCTAATGAGCTGGCGGCTCCCCAGCATCCGACATACATGCCAAGGGTACCACTGCTACAAGCTTTGGAGAAGTTTGCAAACTCCTCACGGCGCTGCTGCTGCTTACATGCCAGGTTTTCTCCGATGCCAGGCTTCCCAGAGTGGCCGTTGGGGCAGTTCAGCACGTAGTTGTACGCGTTCCAGGCCAGGCCCCAGTCCCATACCATAGGCTGGACACCGTGACGTGCGCGCAGCTCGTTGTGCTTGTCAACCAGCCACTTCATGATGGGCTCAGGTTCACCTGCCATCTGCTGCTGCATCAGGCGCCTGCCAACACGCTGCAGCGGTGAAGACTGCAAGCCATGATTCTCTGAAACGGCAGGAACAGCAACAAGGACATAGTTTCAGTGCATTAGGCACAGAACCGTGTCTGTCTTGCACGTGCCAAGTAATGTTCATCCTGGCATGTGATGGACCACCACAGCCTGGAAAGTCCAATGCTGTACTGCAGCAGTACGCAAGTAGGCAGCTTAAGCCTTTTGAAAATCACAATTTTCTTAATTTTAACGTGTTTACCACACCACGCGGTCGAGCATCTTCTGCTGGAACCGACATTTAGATGTTTGCACAGTTGACTCGCACCTGAGCGTCCGGATCCGATGACGAGCATAGACTCTGTAACTGGAATAGAAAATGAAGTGTTTACATGTAATAGACTGGCAAACAAGACAGCCAGCGCGAAAAACTTCGCGCCCGCCATGTTGAGCAAGCAGAAGTGCGTGCCAACTAAATGGTAAAGACGACAACTAACGCAGACAGCACACCAGCCTGACTGTGAAGGAACAGCATCTGAGCTAATGTTGCGCGTGGCCTTGCCCGCGTCCCGTTGGGTAGTTCCGGCACTTGCTCATGGCTGTAGCAAGCTGGCAAGATCATTATTAGACATGCAACACGTGTATATGCGATACCACAAACCACTGAGTTGAATACCGTGTAGTTGTGTCTCAACATGCATGCAGCCCACCACCATCCGTCATCCACAATGAACATTTGCATCTCCTGCCAGGTGTGCACACAGTGCACATTGGCACACTGCATTATTTCATGCAGTGCTTTGTCCATTCACATTGCACAACATCCTCAACATACAATACGATAGTCCAAATGCATACCAAAGCTGCATCCTCTCATATTCAGCCAGGTGATGGCACATGCAGGCTGGGTCAACCCATTTCCTGTGTTGGAACATCAGCTGGAACCAGCGGAAAACAGGCGCACACAGACATCGTACGCTCAAACGCAGGTGTACAGCGCAACCCCTGACAGTGCTAATCAAATGTGATGAAACCAGTGCATGTTCGACAAAGCAATCAACGCAAGATGCGAGCCACGCCAAGCAAGCCACTAGCCCATGAGTGCAGTGCTGCAGCAGCACGTGTGCGACCAGCACCAAATTGCGCACTGTGCGCAGGATGGCAACATCTGCAGTACGCGGCGTTCCCAGGACAACCACCACGCCACAACCAATTCGTGCTTCACGTGCCGACCCCTTGTACAGGCTACAGGCTGCAGCTGCTGATGGCAGACTTATGATCCTGCACAAGGTGTATACTCAGCCAGACACACTGAGACTGCTGTGGCTTGCTGCTGCGGTTTGCGCAAGCAGCGACACGCAACACTATAGCCCTGATGAGTCAACAACTGACAGCCGCTGCAGTGGTGGCAGCAACACGCCCACTCACCCAACCTGCCGACAGGCAGCCACCCTGGCCGGCTCATGCAAAGGGGTTGCCACTGTCCTCTATCGGGCGTGGTGCTGCCACCGGTGCAGCTGCAGAGCCACCAGCTCCAGCTGCATGTGGCAGTGGCACGCCCCAGCTGCTGCCCAACGACGCCTGCTGCTGCAGCCCCCCCCTGGCGGACCATAGCCTGGCACAGATGTTGGTGCTGCTGCAGGCGTCATGCCATAGCCTGGAGCTGGTGCTTGTACTGGCGTCATAGCATAGCCAGAGGCACCATAGCCTGGAGCACCATAGCCTGGAGCACCATAGCCTGGAGCACCGTAGCCAGGAGACATGCCTGGCACAGCAGCAGGATGCGGTGCCATGCCTGGCATGCCTTGCCTCCCTTGCATGGCTGCTGCTGCTGGCAACATGCCCATGCCATAAGGCTGCTGCTGCTGCTGCTGCTGATACTGCGGCAGCTGCTGAGCAGGGAAGCCAGGTGCGCCGTCACCGCTGCTGCTGCCAGCTGCTGGCGGCAGTGCTTTCTTCAGGTCCACCAGATCCGCAAACGCATTCTCTTCTGTCACACCAGCTGCTGCTGAGGTGGCAGACCAGCCGCCACCAGCAGCAGAGCCAGTGGAGGGAGGACCAGACCCCTGCTGCTGCTGGGGCTGCTGCTGCATGCCCATGTAGCCAGCAGCTCCGGGTGCTGCCCCGTTCATGCCTGCTGCACCAGCATACGGCATACCAGGCATGCCCGGCATTCCAAACACCTGTGGCGGCCGCATGCCGCCATACATGGCACCGTACGCAGCCTGCTGCTGCTGCTGCTGCTGTTGCTGCTGGTATTGTTGGTGCTGCCACATCAGCGCTTGCTGCTGCTGGACTGCCCATGCCTGGTGCGCCTGCGGGGGCTGCTGCTGCTGCTGCGGCAGACCGTAGCCCGGTTGCTGCATGCCTGGCATGGCATAAGGTGTCTGCTGGTAGGGCATGCCAGGCTGCTGTGGCAGCATCGCTGCGGGCTGTGCGTATGAGAAGTCGGCAAACAGATCCTGCAAGCAAGCAACACAGCACCCAAATAACGCAAGTCAGTTGGCAATCTGACTGGCCTGCCCACAATTGCCTGTAAGCCAAATATTGCCAGAGCATCTGCTGAGGCAACTGCTGAGCTGGTGTCAGCCTGGTTTCAGCATATCCTAAAGCACTATGACAACAAGCCTTGCGCAACACTACACCGCCCTGCTACTCACCGCAGCAAGCTCCTTTGCTGCTGGCTTGCCACCTTTGCTGCTGCCAGTGGGCGTGCCAGGTGATGAAGCAGCAGCAGCGCTGGACGTGCCGCCCACCGACTTTACAGACCCGCCCGTCACACCACCACCAACAGCAGCAGCAGCAGCAGCTGATGATGCCAATCCACCTGATTCTGCGGGCGCTCCTGCTGCTGAGGCAGGAGCAGGAGGTGCTGCGGCTGCTGATGATGCTGATGCAGCGCCAGCAGCTGGGCTGGCTGCTGCTGGTGCCCCTGGCCCAAACGCGTTGTCACCAAATGTTGCCCAGCTGCTGCTGTCCTGAGGAGCAGGACCTGCCGCGTGTGCAGCAGCAGGGCCCGCCGCAAGCTGCTGCTCAACAGCAGCAGCAGCAGGATCAGGGGCAGCAGAAGGCATGCCCTGTGGCTGCACAGCAGTGAAGGCTGGCGGCCCACTGAAGGATGCCCAGTTGGCGCCGGGCGCAGCAGGCGCAGCAGCAGCTGCTGGTGGCGCGGCTGCTTGCGGCGTCGCTGGCGCAGGTGTCGCCTGCATTGCGGGCATGGCGGGCGTGGTGGCTGGCGTGTCTGGCGCTGCAAACGGATCGAAAGCTGGCTGCTGGTGTTGTGGGGACGGCGCGACTGGGGCTGGCCTGCATCCAAGGCACGGCATGACACAACAGGTCCAGTTCTGTCCAACATAAAGGCAAATGTGAAGGCTGCTTGCCTCAGTGCACTGCAGTGCTGCAGGCTGCAACGGCGGAGGTACCTAGAATGCGACAGCAAGAGTACAAGCATGGCAAGAATGACAAGTGCTGCTTTGGCACGGTGTCAACTGCTGCTCATCAAGCACAGCCGGCTGTTGCTCCTGCCGGCCCCCGACACCGCACCACTCACTTAATCGCCGTCAGCGCCCGCACTGCCTGCTGCGGCTGGGCCGGCATGCTGGCCACCCTGTCGACGCTGCTGCCGCCGCTGCTGTCGGCGGCCACCTTGGGTCCCACCTGCAGGCTGGTGGCACGGTCACCCAGCAGCTCCCGCATGTCCCGCACCGGCGGGCTGCTGGGCTCTGCATGGCCGAAAGCAGCTGCTGGCGATGGCAGCGGCGAAGTTGCTGCCGAGCCCTGCACGTGCAAGCACAGTGATGTTCATTTGCGCTGGCGCTGTGCTGGACACTAGTACCAGCGGCTCTGTTCAGCAGCATGCGGTGTCAGGACAGCAACACCAGAGGCATCTGCCGACAGCAGCGCTGCATATCAGCCAACATACATCTCCCATGTTTAGCCTGTCACAGCAGCAGTAGGCATCCATGTAGAGTACGCTTGCTATGCACTGCTGGCTCAGCCCTACATGGTGCCAGCTGTGGACTTGCTCAAGCACTACCGCTGACCTCGCGTGTTGAGTTATTGCGCCGCAATGAGGCGCTGGGCGTCAGGACCAGACCCCCCGCACTGCCGCTGCCTGTGCCTGCTGCTGCCACTGCTGCTCCATCTGCAGAGCGGCGCGGAATGGGTGCGTCTGCACTGAAGTAGCGTTTGTCCATGAACACTGTTTGAATCCAGGTGCGGATGCGCTGCGGGTTCCTGCAGGAGGCAGCGGAGACCGCTCATGCTGTGAGCAGCACTGTCACTGTGAGCAGCACTGTCACTGAATACTCCAGTGTGCCTTGTCTGCGGCACGCCACCATCGCCAGCCACCTGGGTCGCAGTCCTCATGGACTCCTCAAGGCCATTCTGAGTCATGCAAGCAATGCAGATGTGTGATGCAGGGACGCTGCTGGATGAAGTTCGTGCCTGGTGCTGCCATGTGCACTGAGCATCTAGGATGCGCAGCAGGAGAGCAAGCCCATGCACACCTGTCCACGGGCTTGCGCATGTCCTTGTCAGGTGTGTACCTGGCCAGGTACCTGTAAGCAGCCACCTGCAGCAACGCAGCCACACCAACGCATTAAGTGATCAAATAGAGCAGAAACAGTTTCTGCCTTTTATGCTGACAGAGAGCAGCATGCAGTCAGCAGCAGCAGCAGTAGCAGCAGCAGCACACCTGGTTGCCGCCCTGCCGCATGTGCTCCACCTCATCCGCTTTGTACTCTGCCAGAGTAACAGACTTGACCCGGTGAGCGAACTGCATGCTGCATGATGTACAAATGAAAGCAGGCCAGGCAATGGGCGGGGCGTTGGTTAGCGCTGCCCCACGTCCACAGCGTGGGAACCGAACGAGTACAACAGCCACTCAGCCTTGACTTACTGTATGCCGCTGCACTGAGTGCAGACGAAGATGCTGAATTGCGGCACATAATAGGTGGTGCCCTGCAAAAGACAGAGGCGGGACAGACACAGGTCAGCAACAGGAGTCAAGATCACACCCAATCATGCGTGGGACGCACTTACCAGCGTTTCACAGTTGAAGCATCGTTTGTTGTCTGGTGAAGCGCGCAACTCAGCAACCTCTTTCACCAACTTTTTTGCAGCTAGTGCGCTCATGCTGGTGTCCAGCTTCCGCGCCCTCAACCAGTCTTTCGTCAGCAGATTGCAGCAGGTTTTACAGCAAATTGTACCTAACAGCTGCAGCTGGCTAGATCAAGTTGAACAACTGTCAGGTGAGTGCTGGTAGTAGTGCGGGTAGGGTCCAGGCAGTGACAAATGAGCCTGGGCCGCTTTGATCTGGTGATTATGTCATTCGAGAGTGCGAGAAGTATTGTGCTGCTGTAGGACTCCCTCTCATGCGGGCAGCACTGCTGAAGTGCATCTGCAGGTGTTCTCCTTCAGCTGCTTGCAGCTTGAAGCAGCCGTACTTGGACATTTGGCACAGAGGATAGCAGTTTGGAGCTATTGAAACTTCCAGTTGAGCAGGCAGGAAGCAAAGCAAATCAGACCTGGTGCTGCAGGTTGGTTTCAATCTGGTTAGCAGTGATCAGAAGTTATGCGTGCTTCGCACCTCGTGCTGTTGATACCCCATGGTCAGCACCTTACTAATCCAACTTACATATCAGCATGAAACCGCTTCGCATGCTACTGTACTGGGTGGGGGTAACTCATGCCCCTAACTTCAACGCTCCTGCATGCAGTTGTAAGCAAGCACACCACCAACTGCCAGCTACCGGCATAGTTGCGCACACGCCAAGGCAGCCATTGCTGGGCGAGGCACACATCAAATGGCTGCCGCCACTGGCGGTAGTCAGGATGGCTGGACAGCGGACGATGATCTTGACTTTGCAGGAGATGCCTCAGATGGTGATGATGTGGATTGGGGTGAGCTGGATGAACCAGAGCAGCCTGCAGCAGCATTCCAGCCTGCAGGAAGCACCGCGGGAGCAGCTGCAGCAGTGACACAGGCTACACCCATAATAACCAGAGTCGGCCCAATCCCTTTCAAGGATGATGCACCAGGGCATGCTGCTGCACCACCAGCCGTGGCGTCCTCCCCAGCACCAGCGCCACCGCCAGCAGCAGCAGAAGCAGAAGCAGGTCCTCCTGTGGCAGGGCAGCAGTCAGTTGCAGCGTACGGATCAGCTGCAGCAGATACTGTTGCTCTCCCATCTGCTGCATATGCCCAGCCTGCTGCAGCACCTGTGGCAGCGCTTACCCTGCAGCCACCTGCAGACACAGCAGCAGCAGCAGCAGCAGCAGCAGCAGCAGCAGCAGCAGCAGGACCGGCAGAACTGTCCGCATCAGCTGGTGTGCCACGGCTGGTCGAGAGCTCGGCCAAGGCAGCAGGGCAGGCTCGTGCAGGCACAACAGCAGCGCCAAGCCCCGGCGGCGCATCCACGCCACCTGCACGGCAGTTTGCAGCAGAGCCTCCAGCAGCCTCATCAGCAGCGGCACCAGCACCACCAGCAGTAGCAGCAGCAGCAGCAGCAGAGAGCGGACCTCCTAGGCTGGCGATTGTCAGCTCTCAGGCAGTGCCACTGCCAGCACAGGCAGCGCCAGCGGCAGCTGCTGCTACCATGGAAGCAGCACCTCAAGCACAGCAGGCAGCCAGGGGTACAGCTGCAGGTGCTCCTACTGCTGGCAGCAGCCCGACAGCAGTGCCAGCAGCAGGCCCAGCAAGGCCTGGCAGTGCTGCTGCTGCTGCTGCTGGACCCAGCAGCAGTGGGCCTGGTGTGGTATCATCTGCAGCTCAGACACCAGCACAGGCTGCAGCACAGCCTCCCATGTCAGATGCTGCACCAGGTGCTGCTGCTGCTTCCGGTGCTATGGGGACGGTGCGGAGCAGTGCCAACACTGGCAGCAGCAGCAGTAGCAAGGGCGGCTGGGGTGTTGGTGGCTGGGGCCTGGGTGGTCTGTCCAGCAGGCTGCAGCAGGTGGCGCTGGGCGCTGCCAAGGACCTACAGGAGCTCACAGCCAGTGTGCAGCAGGTGGGCGAGACCGCCACATGCAGGCACACCAACTGATGAGCTCATCATGCAGGAGGTGCCAAGTGTTCCTGCACACTGCTTGTGGTGGGAGCCGTCTCACCGCGGTGCATGCGTGCGTTGTGACGTGCACAGCAGCCCATGCGCCAGAGCGGTCTTGCTTAGCCTGTGTCAGCATGCACGCACTCTGCGTCTGCTGTTCCTGCTGCACCTTGCCCTGGCCAGCTCCAGCATGGCACGCAGCAAGGTGCATGTTGCTAACACACACGCTCGCATGCACACACTGACACGCACGCACTTGCTGCATCTCATGTGGGTCCCGCCACCAACCTCATCTGCACATCGTCAGGCTGTGGCGGAGGTGGTGGCAGCAGATGATGTGTCAGAGGTGGAGCGCCTCTCTGCATACCAGGAGCGCCCCAGCAAACCGCCTCCTGCGGGCACAACACCAGCCGCAGCACCGCCAGCAGCGATGATGGCCAGCAGGGGGCACAGCGAGCCGCACCTCGCCGCAGCAGCATTCACACAGCCGGCACCGCAACAGCAGCAGGCATCCGGCAGCTCACGTGTCGGCGCTGCTGCTGACGCCGCAGGCGACCATAGCAGCAGCAGCAGCAGCAGCAGCGGCGGTGTTGGCGCTGGCGCTGAGGCGCTGAGGCGCAGTGAGGTGCTGTCAAGCTGCAGGGGCCCGACACGCAGCTGGAGTCGGGGCTCAAGGTGCGGCCCGGCTGCGGGGCATGTATGGTAGTGTGGCGTATGGTGGTTGGCTGCCTGCAGGTCGCAGGTTGTGGGCGTAACAGCTAGGCGCAGCTGTGCAGCCATCTTCCTGTTGCGCTGCAGTTGCTGCTCCTGTCTTTATTGATTGTCATGGGACTTGTTCTGCCCTTGTGCGCAATCTGTGCATGTGCTGGGCTGTGCTCGTGCTGTCCCGCAGGCCAGCGCCATGCACAGGTTGACCTGCTGGTTTGCAGTACCACACGCCCAACACACTGCTTGAGCGCCTTGCATCCTTGTGCCTGCTGTCGCTGCACCTGCTGCACCTGCTGCCTGCACGCTCTCAGGCCATTGATGAGCAGGTTGACCTGATCGCGGCCAGTGCTGCAAAGGCGCTGGGCTCATTCTGGGGTGGGCTGAACACAGTGGCCAAGCAAAGCCTGACAGTGGGCGCGGCGCTGACAGCAAAGGTGCGGCGGGTGTGGAGTGCTGCCTCGTGCCAGTGCTGCCCAGTGCCTTTGTGCTGTAGCCATCCGTGTGCCAGGCAGATCTCCACCGGCAGCCGTGTTTCAGGTGGAGGTGCGGAGGAGCATGCTTGTTGACTTTCGCTGCCTGTCGCATGCGCCTGCCAAAACTTGCTGATCTGTACGTGCCAGTTGTGTTGCACTGTGGAGTGCACATGTTTGCAGGCACTCAACCGCCTGCCCGCAACATGTTGTTGCTGCTGCTGCTCCAGGTCGAGGCAGCTGCCAAGGAGGTGGCCAAGGAGCTGGCGGTGGGGCTGGAGGAGGGCGTGCAGGCAGTGGGCGGCACCGATGGAGCAGCAGCAGCAGCAGCAGGCGCACCAGCAGCTGGGGGGCTCTTCTCTCTGCGGGAGGCGGCGGGGCAGCTGGCGGCGCGCGCTGAGCGCAGCCTGGAGGTGGGCTGCTGCAGTGCTGCCGGGCCCACCTTGCCGCAGCAGCCGTGAGCACACCTGCAGGTGGTTGGTCTCGTGCATGCATGTGCTGAACACATTGTCGGTGTGGGCTCAAGCTGTGGGCGGGCTGTGGGCTGATTTGCGCCGGGCCGACTTCAGCGTAGGAAGGTGTGGGGAAGGTTGGTCTCGAGGTGCTTGGCTGCGCCACAGCATCGACCTTGTTCCAGCACAGGTGGTTGCTGCCCCCGGGCCATAGCCGCATGCTTGCGGTTCAAAGGGCTGATGTATGATGCAGTCGCAACATCCTGTTGCTCACTCCGTTTGTGCTTGGCGTGGCACCCAATCCTGCGGACATCACACGAGTGTAGGGATGAGACTGGTCAAGATGGCTGCTCACTATAACGACTGCTGCCGTGCCCTGCTGTGAATCTGCACTGCTGTTCATTGCATATGAACCCAGAGTGCTGGGCGTGGTGCGGCATCGTTGCTTGACCCGCAATGCTCACGTGAACTTGGCGGCAGCAGCGGCAGGCAGGCCATGGCGCGCGCGCCGTCAGACTGGGCAGCCACCTTTGACTCATGCTTCGAGCTGTACGGGGGCGCACAGGCCGCAGAAGAGCTGGAGCAGCTCAGCAGCGAGTGTGCGCACATCTGCAACAGGTGGGCTGCTGCCGCTGATCGTGGAGCGGGAGGCTGCTGGTGCCGCTGGTGCCCTGGTGTGCGCAGCGTGATGTGCGCACGGGGAGGGGGGGTACAGGTGCTTGCTGTCCTTCCTTGCTGAAAAGCACGTGCATGCAGTTGCAGCAGCCTCTGATGTGTGTCTTTGACCATGTGGGAGGTTTGGTGTGTTGCGCTTGAGCTGCTCACCACCACTGCCACATGTCCCCTGCATGGCAGCCTGCCTGAGTTGAAAGCCAACTGCGCGGTGACACTACACTCTACAACACAAGTGCAGCGTTGACCATCACTGCTGCTGCTGCCTCGTGCGTGCACACACTGTCCCTGCGTGATTGTTGGACAGGGCGCGCGCCACGCTGCAGCAGGAGGCGCGTCAGCAGATCGATGCCACGCTCACGCAGCTGGTGCCGGCATTTGACCTGCGCAGAACCCAGCAGCAGCAGGTGCAGCAGCAGGATCCTGCAGAGACAGCGACAGCAGCCGTGGAGCTTGATGGTCACATGGAGGAGGCGCTCGCGCAGCTCTACTTGCCAGTGAAAGCGCTGTGCAGCAAGGGACACTACAAGGCAACTCAGCTGCAACAGGAGGCGGCAGTGGCGGCAGCAGAAGCCGCTGCAGCTTATACGGTAGCAGATGCAGCAGCAGCGCAGGGCACCAGCAGCGCTGAGCAACCGCAGGCTGGCACTGAGGCAGCAGCTGCTGCTGAGGATGATGCCGAGGGAGATCAACAGCCTGAACAGTGGAAAAGCAGCACTGGCAGCAGCAGCAGCAGCAGCAGCGGCGTTGACAGCAGCCAGCTGGAGCAGCTGCTACAGCGCCTGTTGTCTGGGCTGCGTGCTGCTGCTGTGAAGAGCCTGGCCGAGGTGGCTGCAGGGCAGCTGATGTTGCTGCTGTCACTGGGCCGCAGCGTCTCTGCAGTACCTATGTGAGCAAGTGTTGCTTGGGCGCAGGCAGTGGCTGGTGCAGCTGCAGTTGCAGGACACACCTGTTGCGTGCCGGGGGTATTGCACAAGACTGCTTGAAAACCATGATGCATCAGCTGCTTACCTTGATGACTCACAAGGCAGGCATGTCTCAAGTCACCTCGGCATGGTTCCTACGCAAGGACCCTTCTTGCTGCCGCTGCTGGTGGTGGTGCTGCTGCTGCGGATGCAGGTACGGCAAGCCGCTTGATGATGACCTGGACTGGCCCATAGGCGAGACGACTGCAGTGGCAGGCATCATGCACAGGCAGGTGCAAGCCATGCTGCGGGACATGCAGCAGCTGGCTGCGGCCTTCAAGAGCGCAGCACCAGGCATCATGCAAGCACTGCAGGAAACTGCAGCCGCTGCTGCGGCTAGAGCTGCAGGAGATGCACACGCAAAGGGTGCACCTGCAGCTTACCTTGCTGCTGAGGGAGCTGTGCAGCAGGCGAGCTCAGCAGCAGCAGAGGTGGAGGCAGACTGTAGCACTGCTATGTCACATGTGAAAGATGGCTTTTGCAAGCTGGCATACGTGGTGCTGCTGGCTAGCCTGCACCATACAGGGCTGCAGCAGCCGCAGGTTGCGCAGGCCGAGGACACTGCTGCAGCTAGCAGTGGTGAGGCGTCAGTGGCAGGGGTGGCACCTGCACTGCAAGACAGCGCATGATGTGAAGATTGTGAGCGTGCAGCAATCTGCTGCAGGGATGATGGGAGGGCGCCCTAGGGGCTGTTGTGAAGGTTTGCTAGGCAGGGCCTGTTGTACCATATGAGTGCATTCTAAGCGTTGCTTAACTTGCTTGAATAGGAATAGGTTGATTAGGCATAGGATCAAAATAGCTATAGCGCCTTTGTTTGGCAATGTACGGCTGTAACACTGCACTGCTCAGCTGTTGCTAATCTGTCATTTATGGTGGCTACGCACGTGTCAGAACTATCCTATGGCTGCTCTGTGGGCTGCTGCATAGCCTGTTGCAGTTTGTAAAGCTGCGAGACAACAACTCAGCAGGAGATGTTGTAAACTGCAACCCTTATCAACGACTCAGCAGACCATAGCTATAGGTATGCGGTGCAACAAAAAAGCAATGATCACGCAAACATTTGCCGGATTTCAAATCGGACCCAGAGTCACCAGTACGTTCTTTTTGGCAGCAAACTACGTACTACACGCGTACCGTACGTAGTACGCTGTCAGTACATAGTAGGAGTGCGCTGCCAGTGCTGCTGCACAGTGCAGAAGCTGCTGACAAGGTCGTTGACCAAAGTAACACACTGATACAGTATGTCTATACGCTTACTAGGGGCTTCAGCGGCAATTAGAAGCGATATAATTGTATGAATGTCGCAATATGCAGCGATCAGCCTTTCGCCTGATTGGCAGCGATCAGCCTCTCGTAACCAGAGAGATGCACGAGAGTCTCGTACATAACAGCAGCAACAAGGCCGCCACCTTTGCGGCCTGGAAGGCTTATGTTAACTACATAAGAGAGTTTGAATCACGAGGAGCGTGGCAGTAGGTTGTAGTGTGAGCAAGTGAGCCTTGGGTGTGCTGCAGTACCGCTGGCAGCAGCGTTGTTGGATGTGCTGCTCCTAATACTGCTACATTCAGGCTGGGGGTGGTTTAAATACAGTACGGTACATACCTATAAGTAGCATGTAAACTATATCTGCGTTACAAACACTTGATGGCCGCAACAGCCGCACCAGCAGCACGAAACGAGCAGCAGTAGCAGCAGCAGCGTACTCCCACCACATACTGGCAATAATCAGATCGCGTACTACGTACTGCAAAAACTTAGTACGTACTTTCATCTACTCACTTACTGGTACTCTCTGATTTGACCGACTTCATCTGACGGATCAAGAGCCGCAGGACTCGTACAGGCATGCCAGGCGCTGACACTGGTGGTTCAGCCATTTTTGCAATGGTACTAGTGCTCAGAACAACAACCCGTGGTCAGCCCAGCATCCAGTGCTGTAGCCCTGGCTAGGCTTGCAATGCCAATTTCTTGGCTGTGCAGCCGACTGCAGATGCATCCTGCTTAGACACGTATGTTTGTATCACGTTCATTCCCTGAACGTGCTCAACTTGGGGTTGTCGACACCCCATCGACGGCATTGACGTCACCTGCCTCGATGGCAGGATTTTGACATCAAGGGTTTTGCGATAGTGCACTGGTTACTAATGACACTTTGCGGCCTCCCCTGTGTTTGCAACAATTGGTCTTCCGTGCTTAGCTCGCTCCAGCGAGATCGTCTAGAAACGTACTCGGGCACGTGGTTCGCAGCATGTGCATCAAACTCAAATGGCTGCAAACCAACGCTCAACTCCGGCACCCGCGGGCGAAGTAGGTGATATAGGTACATAGCTCAATTTTATCTGGGGTCAGCACTGATGTCGATGCTGTTGCTGCTGCTGCTGCCGTGCCGCTGCTGCTTGCTTTGCTGGCATGCAGTGCAAGGTGCCAAGCACGACAGGCATGTTCTCGATTTCAAGCAAGGGTACGAGCTCCATCGCTGATCTGTTAATTTACCTGCTGCCTTCCGAGGCACATGTCTCAGCATGAAGTGTTGGCACCTGCGCCTGAATGGCAGATTCAGTCAAAAAGCATCACAACACCGGTAGAGCCTGAGGTGTCAAAGCTTCTGCATGTGGCTGCTGCATGTTGTGGCAGGTTATGCCACCCGGCCCTGTCACAGGTGTCACCACTGCAGCAGCAGCGTCACGCACACAGCAGCTGGTCGGCTCGCTTGCGCTTGCAGCATCGCTGGTGTTGGGAAGCGCTGCCTTCAACCAGCCAGCAGCGTTTGCAGCTGTGAGGGCTCCATCACCAGAGCCTAGAACCCTGCACGTCACCCCAGCAGTGCAGCTGCAGCAGCTGCCGCCAGCTGCGCCAGCCCTGGCACACCTCAGCCCTGAGCAGACGGCGGGACCAGCTGCAGCAGCAGCAGCAGCAGAAGAGATACCCAAAGGGGCAATCATATTTACTGAGGAGGCAAGAGAATCCTTGCACTCTACGTCAGAGTGACCGTGTTCTCATGGCTATATATAATCTACCTTTTTCTTGATTGGGCTGTAAGCGGTGCTCTGAGCAAAGCACTGAGCAGCAGCACCAGGTATGTGAGGTTGTTTTAAGCAAAACTAAGAGGCTTGTTAAAAACTTTGGCAGCCAGCAGCCAGCCAGCAGCAGCAGCAGCAGCCAGCAGCAGCAGCAGCAGCAGCAGCAGCAGCAGGGCTGTGGCTGATACCCGCGAGCTACGTGAGCTACGTGCGCTGCGTGCAAAGTGGAGGCTGCCATACGGGTGATGCAGACAGGCCTGGTGGAAAGGGACACCGAGGTGAGGCAGCAGCAGCAGCAACAGCTGCAGCAGTCGTAGTGCCAGCAGTGGTACCTGCAGCTTGGAATGATGGCGGAGCTGGGCAGGCATAGGCAGCAGCAGCACACAGCGGTGCATGCAGGCATGGTGGGGAGGGGGACGCGTGCAGGGAGGAAGCAGCAGCAACACTGTTGGCAGCAGGCGGCCCGTGTTGCTGCATGCCAGCACTAGCAGCAGCAGCAGCAGCGGCGGCAGCGGCAGGCAAAATACTCTCAGCAGGTGCCCCGCTGGTGTTTCAGGCATGCTCAGCGCACGGACCTGCTGCAGAGCGGCGTGCTGGCTGCCGCCCTGCCAAGCCATGCTGCCTGCGCTCCGAGCACCGCGGTTGCACCCTTGCCTCTGTGCTGCTGCCGGGTGGCTGCAGGTGCGGCTGCTGGTCCTGGCAGCCGTGTGCCGTGAGCACATCCTGCTGGTTGGGCCACCAGGAACAGCAAAGTCGGAGGTGAGCCGGCAGCCACTGTGCACGGTGACGACACTCGCTCTGTGATCGCACGCGATTGAGAATGCGCACACTGCGCCACCGTACACGGCGTGGTGGGCACACGGCCGTTGACACAAACAGGCAGCTGCCAGCAGCAGGCGCAGCACGATCAGCAGCAACTGGCAACGCTGGCCACGCGCCCTCATGCACACCCGCATGCCATTGTGCGCCCGCTCCATCCTTGAGAGGGCCCGGAGCGCCGGGGTTGCACGCGCCCACCCTGGGTGAGGTGTCTTCATGCAGCGTGAGCCTGCTGTGTGTGTGCACTCTGAAGTCGCTCTCTCAGACCCTGTCGACCCAGCTTTGAAGTCTGAACAATGCAGCCAGGTGCTGTCCCCATGCGTGTATGTGCGCGACACGCACTGCAGGTTAGGCGGCGGCTGTCGCAGCTGATCTTGGGCGCCTACTTTGAGCGGCTGCTGACGCGCTTCAGTGTGCCCGAGGAGCTGTTTGGGCCGCTCAGCATGCGGGCCCTGGAGGGGGACGAGTACGTGAGGCAGACACGCGGCTACCTGCCTGATGCACAGGTAGAGACGCGAGTGTTGTTGTGTTAGTGTTAACAACTAATGTGTTAGTTTCAATGTTACAAATGTGACATATGTTGTGCCACAACAAGGTTATCCGCCATGCTGCAACCGCCTGGCATCAAGTGTGCTGAGTGTGCCGTGTACAGCGTATGTAACTTTCGCATCCACAGAAGTTGTGCGGGAGGTCGGTGCGTGGTGCAGCAGCATCCAGCGGCCGACATGTGTGCTGTACAGCTGTACGCAGCAGACACCCTCGTTGCAACTCCTACTGCTGCTGCTGCCAGGTTGCGTTCATTGATGAGATCTTCAAGGCCAACAGCGCCATCCTGAACACCCTGCTCACCATTCTGAACGAGAGGCTCTTTGACAACGGCAGCCAGCGCCTCGAGGTGGGCAGCAGCAGCAGCAGCAGCAGCAGCAGCAGCCCGGACGGCGTACCTGGCATGCTGCAGCATTATGACACCCTCCGTCCTGCATAACATCCTCAGCCCAGCGCCCCAGGGTGGCCACATGCAGCAGGCAGGCAGGCATGCAGGCATGTGCAAAGCAGGGCAGGGCTGCAGCAGCACTGCAAGGAACTTGCAGCGCAGCCGGCTGACTCCTGGCACAGCGCCATGGCGGGCGTTGCCGCTCAAGGACATGCGGGCACTGCCTGCCTGCGCCTGGGTACTGATGGATGCAGACACCCAACGCAAGGATGCAGCACTGTGTAGATTATCGTGCTAGATCTCGTCACCATCAGGGCGTGTGTGACAGCAGCTGTGCATCTGGGATTTTTCTGGTCCATGTTCCTGCACCTGCCGGCCCAAACCTGTCGTACAGTTGCAGCTTGCCTGTGTGCCGCTGCCTTTGGTTGCAGGTGCCGCTGGTGACGCTGGTTGGCGCCAGCAATGAGCTGCCTGAGGATGAGGAACTGGACGCACTGTACGACCGCTTCCTGCTGCGCAAGGAGGTGAAGCCGGTCTCAGCGGCAGGTGGGCACAAGGCTAGAGTCTTGCTGTTGGCATTTGGCGATGATTGTCTTCATGCTTGCCTTTTGAATTGTGTAGGGAATACGTGAAACGACATGTAGTTGCGGTAAGACGACGATGACCGCCTGAATCAACAGGGACCTAACACCTGACACCATCCCTGTACCAGCGCTTGCTGCATGTGCTCTGCATTGACCGTGCGCATTGGCGTCTGGGTGCTTCTTTTGCTGCAGCTCTCACGCAGATGCTGGACTACTACGCAGGCAACAGCTACGATGACGGGGTCAGCGTCACACCCCAGCAGGGGCGCACGCAGCACAACCATCCAGGCAAGCAGCGGCCGGCCGTGCGTGCCGCGCTGCCTCACAGCCAGCTGACGAGCCTGACTTGGCAACAACTGACCCAGCTGCCTGGAGGTCCCAGCTGCTGCTGTGTCAACCACATGCATGCCAGCTCGCTCAACCCCAACAGCAAACACACGCACGCACTACGCATGTTTGTCTTACGGGCTGCTGCTGCTGCTGCTGCTGCTGCTGCTGCTGCAGGTCGACCCCTCAGCACGCCTGACCATGGATGACTTCCAGCAGGCGCGCGCTGCTGCGCTGTCTGCCGTGCGCGTGCCGCAGCACGTGATCACGCTGCTGGCCGACCTGCGCAGCTACCTGCAGGAGCAGCTTGAGCCGCCCGTGTTGTGTCTGACAGGAGGCTGGTCAAGGCGGTGGCGCTCATGCAGGTGGGCTCCTTGTGGCATCTGGGTGGTGTTTGAGTTTGCGCCGGCAAGGCCACAGGTGCAGCTGCGTGTCTGGCACGAGGCTGGTCAAGGCAGCGGCACCCATGCAGATGGGGCAGCAGCACGGCAGTGCCCTTCCTGCTTGTGTCTCTGTAGGCACAGCACCAGCCCGAGGGCTGCTCAGGCAGGCAGGCGGGCAGGCAGGCCCAGCATTGGTCGGGCGCCTGGCTGGCCAAGGTCGAGGCACATGCAGGCGGGCCACAATCTGGGCGTTGGGTTATGGTGTGCTTGTTTGTGGGCGGGCTTGTGTCAATGCAGTGCGTGCCTCCCCGGCAGGTGGTCAGGGCAGGCTGCCTCGCTGGTTGTTGCCACGGCCTGCATGTTTGCTGGGAGGTGGCAGCTCATCCGACTGCTGATCTGGTGACCTCGCTCGACAGGGCCCAGCGCACCGCGTCACCCGTGGCCCTGATGTGCTTGCGTCTGCGCGCCCTCACGTGCAGGTTGCGGCGTACTGCAACGGCCGCAGCGCCGTGACCAAGTTCGACTGCCTGCTGCTGGAGCATGTGCTGTGGCAGTCGCCGCAGCATGCGCCCAGGATTGCGGAATGGCTGCGCAGCCAGCTGGCTGTGAGTGATGATTTGCAGCAGGTGAGCAGGAGCAGCAACACAGTGTTGACGGGTCCGGCAGCTTGTGGCATCGAGCTGGGCTGGGCTGGCTGCGGTGCTGGCGATGGGTGTGGAGTTGCACGTGCTCTCTCAGCAAAGCACATGCGTTGTCATCATGCCTGAACCAGTAATGCCTGCCAGGTGGCGGCGGCCTGCAGGTCCCTGTCGCTGGGTTGGCTGTTGCTGACTCAGCCGTGCCTGGCTGCGCACCCACCCGACTCTGCCGTGTGTGCCTGCCCGCGCCCCGCCCTCAGGTGACGCACCTGCTCAAGGCCCTGTCTGGGCGGGCCCGCAGGTCCATAAGCTGGGTGCGGGGGCCTGTCGAGAAGATCCAGGAGGAGTGCACGCAGCTGCGGAGCCTGCTGGAGGCACAGCTGGAGCAGCTGGACAAAAACCTGGAGGGTGAGTCTGCAGGCGCATGACTATGCACCACTTCAACAACGTTGAGTTTTGGGTGTGCATTCCTTTCGGAAGCCACCCTCAAGCATTGATGCAGCCACTGCTGTCATTTGTTGCACTTTAGAGAGAGAGAGAGAGAGTGTTACACGTGGGTCCAGTCATTTGGATATATGGTTGGGGTTGAACTACTCGCCCACTGTGGCGACAGTACCGGCAGCATCCATGTGAAGCTCGGCAGGCAGCTGACCGTCGCTGGTGCTTGGACAACCTTTGGCGGATGGGCACCACAGCAGGCTGGCCATCAGTCATCACATGTTGCTGGCCACCAGTGCATTGTGTTCACAGCCTGTGCTGCTCACCTCTGCAGGCGGCTTCCCTGAAGTGCTGGACAACCTGTGGCTGGGTCGTGAGGAGGCGACAGCCGTGGCTGCAGAGCTGGATCTCAAGCTGAAGAAGACCAGATCCGCGGTGGAGCAGCTGCTGTTGGAGGTGCAGGCTCTCGAGGTGGGCTGGTCAGTGCATGCAGGTTGCTGCGAGTGTCAAGATGGCGTTGGTGGGATCGCGTGGCTGCACCGTGCTTGGCGGCTGTGAAGCAGGTGCACCTATGATGGCAACGCCATTCACATGCCTGTATGCAGGGTGGCATGCAAGGTGGATCGTGGCTGTGCACATGCCGCAGAGGTGCCGCTGTAAGCGTTCCACGCAACCGGGACCAGCAGCAGCACAGTACTTGCTGCTCCGTTTCAATTTGCTGCAGCACCCTGTGGACAGCGCATGCAGCTGGTGACAAGGTGGTGGCTGACAGCCTGCAATGCTCAGCATCGCAACCGCCATCTGTTCCTCGCAGCGCATTATGTGCCTGTCTGCTTACCGCGCGCAGCGATGCTAGATTGCCTGGTGCCACCAGCAACTGCTGCTGCTGCTGCTGCTGCTGCTGCTGCTGCTGCTGCTGCTGCCTGTCGTCACGTCCTCCTGCAGCACAGCAGTGCACGTGGGGTGTGCTCGTGCTGGCAGCCATGCGTCCCGGCACTCACCGATGTGTTGCTGCTGCTCTGCTGCTGGCTGCTTCTGGGTGTCTGGATAGGGTGTGCTCAAATTCAACAATGATGCTATCACGTTGGCCAACCTGCCCAAGCACTGGGAAGATTTAAGTCTGTAACAGCCCAACGCACAAGGTCCAGCCCATGCGCACCACCTCGCTGCAGCTGCGCATCTGAACCTGGCAGGTGCAAGCAGCCAGTCCCATGGTGGCGCCTCAGGCGAGACTAGCACGTCACCAGGAAGTTTTCTGCATGGACAGGGTTGAGATTGGCTAATCTCACTCCGCATGCAAATGCACCTAGCATGTCAAAATTCACTGAATGAGTTAGAAGCAGCAAGCAGCCTACTTCACTCAACCGGTGCCGTCGGCAGTGGTGCATGTTTGGGGGGCACACAGGCCACATCAATGCATGCAGTGCTGTGTCCTGTACACCAAGATGCTGGCATGCAGCCCTGCTGATGTGGCACACCACGATGGAAGTTCAGAAGCACCATCATCATGTTGCCAAACCAAGCCTCATCATCAGCGCCCTCAGCCTCGTGTTTTACAGGCCCGGTGTGAAGAGCAGTTTTAGAATGTTATATGTGTTATCGAGACCCAGCTGAGTGCTGTGTAAGGCGACCAGCAGACTGGTGAGCCTGCTGGTCACGCCGGATATGCACTGCTGTCACTGCCTGCTGAGTCACAACTGTCCTGCAACTGGTGCTGGCCTGCTGCCACGGCACGGTCATCATGGCAGGATGTAAGGACTGCAAACAACCTGTGGCTCCAACCAACAGTGGAGGCCCTAACGAGTCCTCAAAAAAGCGAGGAGGCACCACCCAAACCAGCCTAGTTTGTGCAGCAATCTTGCTGCACAGATCAGTTTAATTTGTGCCGTCGCAACCTGTGCTTCTGAGTGCGTACCCTTTTTGCGTTTCATGATGTCATTCATTCGGGTGGTATTCTGAGATGGCTGGCTGAAGCCCATCTGTCATCATCATCATCAAGCACCATCTGTGTGCTAGGAGCACCATCTGTGTGCTGAAGCACAATCTGTGTGCACACTGTTGCCATGCTTCATTATTCTTAAACACTTGAATTTGTCTGCCGACGTGCACGTGGGCCGCCTGACCTGTTTGATGGGTGCACAAGCAAGCAGTGCGCACATGCAATGATGCAGTGGGTGACGGCAGCGGTGGCTGCCAGCCATCAGAAGTGCATGCAGATAGTCGTTCAGGGGTGTGCTGTGCTTGCCAGGCTTGCTTCAGTGCTGGGCCTTGGTTAAGTGTAATTTAATACAGCAGACATGGCAATACAATGGGTAGAGCCAGTTTGCCTGAAGATGCCATTGCAGCTTTGCATGGGGGAGGCCGGGTGACTCTGCTTCGCTCTCTGGCTGGGTCAGAGTGCCGCTGCTTTTAACATGCAATGTTGGCCGGGCATGCCCAGCTGTGCAAGCCTTGCAGGGCCTGCCCAGTTGCAGACACTCTCTGCAATAAATACAATACAATACATCTTCAGGATTGAGACCTGACCTCAGGCACTTGCCCAGCGAGCCGCTACTCCGCTCATGAGGTGATCGTAGTTGTAGCCAGTCTTTCCTTCGTTGTTTGGGTGATCGAAACCACCCACGCAAGTCCGTCAATTCCAGTTGCTTTTTATGCCCAGCCACGGGCGGTTGGACCAGGATTCTGCACAGTGGGGCGCACCAGGTGCACCGCACCCAACAGCCTGGTTGCAGCCACACCAACACACATGCTGCACTGTCAAGAGAAGCAGCACTGTATACTGTGCATGTATAGCAAACACCAGCAGGACCCGCATGCTGGTGTACTTGCATATGATGCAGGCAACTGTGCAGGCACCTTGCGCACCACACCAACTGAGGTTTGATTTGGACATGCACTATGATTGTTATGCAGTAAACAGGCCACTGGCTGTGTTGCTACTACGCCATGCCATGGCCGGTGCAAGACCTACCGAGGACGTTGCAACCACAGCACGATAAGGATTTGCGCTGGGCGCCCAGCCAACCAGCAATGTGCAGGTTCTGCTCGCTCTGCCTTGCCATGCTACAGCCCATAAGCATGCTGCTAAATGCAGCCACGCTGCCTTCTGCCGGCACAGCCCCTTACGCTTTGAGGGCGGGATGCATCATATGGTGCTCAGTGCCACATGAAGCACCAGCCTCAAGGTAAAGGTGCGTTCCCCTTCTTACTGCCACGCAGCACCACCGCAGCTGCTGCAATCACATTTTGGAAGTTACATGGAAGTTACAATCAAGCCACATCCTTTTGCCGGCAGCTGGTGCCTCATCTGTTGGGGCAGGATGATGCCCAATGACCGGGCTGCTGGCATTTGTGGCAGTTGCCCCTGCCACCACCCCCGCCACCACCATAGCCGCCCCTGCCAGCCCCACCGTAGCCGGCCCCACCCCCCCCCATAGCCGCCACCACCGCCGCCCCCATAGCCGCCGCCACCACGCCGCCCCCAGGTTCGGGCAATCGCGTGCCCAATGCCCTGCATCACCAAATGACAACATCATCAGAGGATGAGCAACCACCTCAATCCTTCAGCACATTTGCTGTCTACTATGCTGAAACATTTGCATCTGCAACCATGCTATCAAAGGCAGCAAGAAACAGGTAGGGAGTTGGCAGTTTGCAACCTTGCTGGCCGTACATTTTGAGTTGAGCACGACAGCACAGTGGCGCGGGACCTATGCGAAGCGCATGCTGAGCACCTACTGCCCCGCGACGTCCTGCGGCCATGCAAGCTGCCCACCTGGCTGGTTGCACTTGTAGCACACACCACCCCCGGCTCCGCCAGCACCGCCACCAGCAGCTGCACTGGGGCAGTCACGGGCCTGCAGGGCCAGGCAGGCAAGCGGATCATGCACAGCATGCCAGCAGGGGACTGGAGGGGTGCGGCGCAACGGCGTCACGAGCGAGAGCAACCAGCAGCCATGATACGCATGTTCATGAGAGGTGCTGCCCATGGTCTGGAACATGTCGGCAGGTTGAGGCTGCCAGCAGCATGGTCACAGGAAGGAGCGGGGCCCTGGCGAGGCGCAGCAGAAGAGCAGCACCCGCAAGCATGTGGTGCAGCGTTGTAAGCGTATGCGGCAGCGGAGCAAGCTCTTCTCAACCTACAGCAGCTGACCCACCCAGTGTCCACTCTGCCCACACTTGAAGCAGCTGCCACCGCCACCGCCATAGCTGCCTGCAGCGCCACCGGCCCCTGCTGGCGGCGCTGTGCCGTCCTCCCAAGCAAACCGGCCTGCAGGGCAATCGAGGTGAGGTGGTGAGATGGGGGGGGGGGGGGTGTGCAAGCACATGCAGAGCTGGAGTGAAGGATGCTGGGTGGGTCAGGAACAGGGTGCATGCATGTGACAGGAGCAGCCGCGTGACACAGCCCCACCCGCTTGAGTGAGCAACAGGCACACATGGCGCACCTGGCAGCAGCACAAAGTGCAGCTAGCAGCTAACAGCAGCCTGCATTTGAAGGTTGAGGGAACAAAGCAGCTTTACAGCAATGCATCACCAGTCAAGCCGTGCACACATACAAAGCTGTAGGTATGCTGATGATGACACATGGCGATCATGCACATGCATCAGCTGCACGTTGCCCAAGCCAGCCATGGTCACACGAGATGCCTCACCTGTGCCGCCTGTGCCACCTGCTGCTGCCCCGTCTGTCGCCACAGCACCGCCAGCAGCTGCAGCGCCGTATCCCGGAGCAGCACCAAACCCAAAACCGCCGCCGCCTCCAGCTGCTGTTGCACCACCCCCATACCCATAGCCACCACCGCCGCCACCGCCACCACCAGCAGCGGGTGCCGCATCTGCCCACTGGAAGAACTTGCAGCGGCTCTCGTCGTTCATCGACTTGGCACATGCGTAGAACTGCCGTCCGGGGTTGCGTGCCGACTGGCTGGTGCGCAGCACTGTCAGCCCGCCACAGTCGCAGCTGGGGCCGCCGTCTGCTGCTGCACCCTGCGGCTGGCTGGCTGCGGGGCGGCCTGCAGCAGCAGGCAGCAGAAGTGCGGTAGCATGGAGCAGCAAGGAACAGCCCGTCAGCATGTGGGCAGCATCAACGCACCACGAATCAGGCTGGGCTGCGAGCAGCAGACAGCTGCTGCTCTGGGGCTGCGTGTCAACAGCAGGACTTTGCGGGGAAGGCACCCGCTGCGCCAGCTGTTGCTGCATGCGCGAGTCGCGCAGCTGGCCGCGTCACGGCTGCCAGTACATGACAAGCAAGCACGGGGCGCAACAGCCACTGCGCTGCACCATGATGCCTGCAAGCAGCAAAGCATGCATCAACAGCAGCAGGAGCAGCAGCAGCAGCAGCAGCAGCAGCAAGCGCTCCGGCGCGGGCTGCCGCTTCACCTGCCTCCCCACCAGCCCAGCCCGCAGCTGCACCGCCACCCGCTTGACTGCCGCCGCCGCCAGCTGCCAGGGCGTCAACCCACTTGAAGAAGTTGCAGCGGCTCTCGTCACCCATGGGCTTGCCGCAGCTGAAGAACTGCCTGCCGGGGTTGCGCGCCGAGTTGCTGGTGCGCATCGAGGCAGCGCCACCGCACTCGCAGTTGGGCGGCGGAGGCCCACCCTCCCCCGGGCCCTGCTGCTGGCTGGAGTCGCCATGCTGCCCCTGCTGCTGCTGGTTGTTGTACTGCCCAGGCGCTGGCGTGTCGTACTGCCCCTGGCCTAGCTGACCGTACTGCTGCGCGTTGGGCCACCTTGCTGCTGCCGCTGCTGGTTGTGGCCGCCATAGCCTCCGCCAGGGCCGCTGGCTGGGGCATAGTCATAAGGTGCTGCTGCTGCGGGATTGCCTGGGCCTATACCTGCTGCTGTGCGCGATTGCTTCATTGCATCAACTGCTAGCCTGAAGCTGCACTGGCCTCCCTCCTGCAAGCACGCAAATGTGGAGGCAGTGATATGCTTGCAGGATACACGTGTGGAAGCAGCGATGGCAGCACCAGGTGCAAGGGCAGGCAGCAGCATGATGCTGATGAGGTAAAGCAGCTGCAAGACACTAGAAACCCAAGATGTGTTGCGATGCTGCACATGGGTGCAGTGCCAAAGCCCTGCACATTGCTTGTCACAATGTGTCATCTGGCTCCAGAACCACCCCAGACACAGATTGAAGGAGAAGCACACAACGTCGTGCTGCAAGCAGCAAACACCTTGCATGCACCAGATGTTTGGTGACCGACAGACATATTCACTGCAGCCGCAGCTGCTGTTCGCCAAACAGAGCGTCCCTAGCAAGCAGACAGATGCACGTTTGCCTGTCCGTATGTGCAGTTGTGCGGTCCCCCCCCCCGCACCTCCTCAGGGCAAACGAAGAACTGCCTGCCCTGCTGGTCATTCTCCATGATGCAGGTGCCAGCACCACAGCTGCACATGGGGGGGCTCACATACTCTGCATCGCCACCGCCCTCGTGTTTGCGCTTGCCGCCTGCATCTGCTTGTTGCTGCAGGCCTGCAGGAAACATCATTAGCGGACATGTTGGCTTTCATGTCCCTCTGCTGCAACGTGCATGTGCCTGAGCAGCTTCTGCTGTGGTTGGTGATGCATCATCATTACAGCTGAGGCAGCTGGCATGCAGCCTGATCAGCAGTCATCCCACGCATCAAGCCATATCAATCTCAAATGAAGGCAGTACCCATGCACATGTTGATGGCCAAAAATACATCTGTTGAGCTGCCAGCCGGAACACGGACAGGCACCTTGAGAGTGTTCAAACTCCTCGAGCACTGCGTACTCGTCGAGCTCGTCCGACATTTGGCAGGTGATAGCCGATCCCTTCCAGTCAGGGTGGTTCCAGCACTGATGAGCGCGGAAGGTGGCAGTAGCCCAAGTGCAAGCTCCAAGTGCCAGCCGGTAGTGCCACTACGTAGTGCCCCTTCCTAGGGCCACTATGTAGTGCCTCTATATAAACCCTGTTGAAAGTAGAAAGCCAACACCTCTCAGTGCCTTGCTTGGTTGACTCAACAAACGGCTTGTCTGTGCTGCTGCTGCTGCTGTGCTCAAACACAAATGATCAGTCTGTAGTCAAACTCTTTACGCGCGGCTTACAAGATGATGAAGGTATGTTGCACTCCAATGATCATCAGGCTCTAAACCAGCAGTGGTTGCTCCTGCCACAGCGTCACTGCCTCCAAACCCTGAGAATGACAGCAGACCATAAGTAACACCTGACTAACATCTCTGGATTGCACCAGCCCTAACAGTAGGCCTGGTATGTTGGTGGCCAATTATCCAGAGGACTTGATAGGGGCACATTCAGTTGAAAGGGGCAAGCCCAATCTGTCTGGGCCCTGGTTGGAGTTGGGGCTTGGGGGTGGGGGCTGCGCTTTATGAATTCCTGCTGTCGGGTACAATCCCCCAGCTGCAGGGTAGAGCGCCTTTTGCAGGGACAGCCTGTGCCCTTCTTGCTGCCCAAGTGCTGTTCCACTACCTCTGGTTGTGATCTGTCCAGGCAGGATTATGTGTAAAACTGCTGGGTTTGGAAGCATTGATTGAGCATCAAGTTTGTGCTGTTCTTCAGCTTGTGAGCACACCAAGTCGGCCTATACAGCAGCGCTGGTCGGCGCCTGCGCCCGGCTGCTAGCCGACGCTCTCTGGATTCCCACCTGCTGGGCACACTGTGCCGCACAGTGCGAGATGCTCTGGCAACCGGTTGCTTGAGCCCTGGAGGGGGGGAGGGGTGCAGTACATTACAAGCATAAGTCCTATGCACCCTTGGTTGCCGACAAACTGGGTGTGGCACTGTCAAGTATTTCACTCAGGTTATTGCAACAGCTCCGCTTCCTGGGCTGCAAGCCACCTACGCTCCAGATGTATCACGATTGTTGCACAGTACATGCCACATGTATGGCTAATGGGCATGTTGTCCTGCAACACGTGCGCCAGACTTGTTGGCAATGGAGTAAACATGAAGCGTACTGTGAAATGAAAACTCTGCTGCTTGGAGGTGCAGGCGGTATTAACAACGTACCAGGATCGGCACCTTTTCTGCTCTGCATGCACTTGTGACAAAAGAGCAGCAGTACAGGTACTGCTTGATGACACAAGTCTGCGTCGTGCGCCAGGCCTTAATTTGAGCCAGGCTAGTACACCGGTTATCCCCACAGCAATGAAGGCATTTGCGTCATGCTAGCAGGAGTCCCTACCTCGCACCGCACAGCCTTGCCGGCAAGTCGTTGCAGTACAACAGCGCAAGTAGCGGAATTCGTAGCATTGAGGTTACAAAATCAACTTTTGTAGCGGTTCACGGGTGTGAAAGTCACTGGCCTCATATCGATCTGTGTCCCGCCATTTTACGCGGGGCTTGGCTCCACTCCAGGGTGTCGGCGATTGACGTGAAATCAACCATAGAAGCTTAAAGGTATGTTTGTGCTTGATTCACGGAATGCTGAGCTAACTAGTGCTGCACAGTTGACAATACAGCTGGCAACCTGTCAACAGCTGGCTGTGCTGCAGCTGCTCCTGTCACCATCAGGGTGTGTACTTGTTGCGCTGTTGCTTCACAGGTTGATTGCAGCAAAGTTTGCTGAGTCTGCTGCAGCAGCGGATGCATATACTGTCCTGTCAGCAGCGCCAGCAGCAGCATACCCGCCAGCACTGGTCACCCATGATGACAGCAGCAGCTTGCAAAGCGCAAGCACAAGGGCTGCTGCTAGCTGCTGCATTGCTGCTGGTCTGCCTTGCTGGCGCAACACCAACCGAGTCGGCTACCTTGATTGTTGAATTTAGCAGGCAGGCAGTCTCTGCAGCATCAGCTGCAGCGTCAGGCACGACAGTCAGCGTTGCAGCCGTGGCAGCAGCAGCCGCTGACGCTGCAGCAGTTGCAGTAGCTGCTGCAGGGCAGCGCGGTGCAAGTGCTCAGAAGCAAGCAGCCATAGCAGCAATGGCCTCCGAGGCAGCTTATGCTATTCCTGTGCTGGCTGCAATGACATCTTCAGTGACAGCGGCAGCAGCCAGCAGCGGCATTGAGGTGGTTGGACAGACGAGCTACACGGCTGTGCTCCGGGGGGCTGCGCTGAAGACACGCAGCGCTGCCGATGCCCAGCGTCTGAAGGAGCAGCTGGAGCAGAACCCTGCGGTGCACAGGGTGTGGTATGCGGTGAGTGCACAAGGTGGCAACACGCAGCCCTGCAGCAGTCCTGGCGTGCAAGTAGCTGACACACGATGATGTTGCTCTGCCTTGAGCATGAATGCAGCTTCACCACAACTGCTGCCTCCATGATTGCCAGCAATGGATTCAGGTATTGCAGTACTGCTTCACAAAAACACTTATCCGCGGCGTTGCCGCAGTGTACCATGATGCGCAGCAGCAGCAGCAGCAGCAGCAGCCACGCAACAGCAGAGAGAAGCAGCCAAGATAGAGAAAAACACTGATAGCAGGAGCGGCAGCAACAGTGCCGTAGTAGACAGCACTGCCATACCGCAACTGACCAGCGCCTGTCTCTCTCCCTGCAGGCCGCACGGCGCCTGGTGGAGCCCATCCTGCCAGGCAACATGACACTGACATCGATGCAGCTGGCTTCCCTGCCAGCACCAGCCAGCACAGCATCAGCCACGGAGGGCAACGCAGCAGCCACGGGCCTGGCCAAGGCCCTGGGCACGGCTCGCGCTCGCGGACGCGGCAGCCTGGACGGATCCGGCACGCTTGTGTGCGTCGTTGACACTGGCATCAACTTTGGCAGCGAGCTTTATGGCAGCTGCACGGCAGTGAACGAGCCCAAAGGGCAGTGCCGGGTGGTGACAGGGTACAACTTTGTTGGTGACGGCTACACAGGACGCATGGATGGCCCCGCGGCAGTCAGGGGCGGCCCGCCGGTGAGGACTCCAGCAGCATTGCAGCATCAGCATTGCAGCTAGCAGCAGCAGCGAGCAGCTTAGGCAGCAGGCCGAGCTGTGTCTTGCACTTGTGCTTGGGGCTTGCAGTGTGCAACTGACTTGCTGAGTACTTTGCAGCTGTACCAGACAAACACGAACACATCACCCCAACCTGGCCGGCCCCTCCCTCCCCTGCAGACCGACTGCATGGGCCATGGCAGCATGGTGGCTTCCGTTGCCGCCACCAGCAACGGCGTGGCGCCAGGCGCACTGCTGGGCTCCTACCGCGTGTTTGGATGCAGCGGCTATGCCATCGACGACATCATCATCGAGGCCATAGACAGGGCAGTGCGGGATGGCTGTGACATCATCAACCTGTCACTGGCGTCTGGATCCGGCTTTGCTGCCACAGTGAGCGGCTGGGCGGCGCTTCGGCAGTCAGTCAGACGTACCTTTTGGCAGGACTGCTGACTGTGCTTGCTCACGATATGGCCCAAAGAAAGGCAGCCACAAAGCATGGTCCTTGTATCTCCTCGACGCAGCTCTGCATGTGCAGGTACAGGCAGCATTTGTGACAGCATCCTTGTGCAGCCGGGTCTCCATCAGCAGAACAATGAGCTGTTCAGATCACACTTTTAGGCTTGTAAAGCATGCAGATGTACTATCGTTACCCTGCGCCGCCGTGCTGTTCTGTGGTTGCAGAGTGTGTACAACACCGTCATGCGCAGCGCGCTGCGCAAGGGTGTATTGGTGGTCAAGGCAGCCGGCAACTCTGGCGGCGACGGGCCCTTCACTGCTGATGTGTTCACCGCGGTCGGCGCCATCGCCAGCGCCTCGGTTGGTGATGACGCTGCAGGCATGCCCCTGGACTCGCTCCTGGTGGCGTCTGGCTTCTCATCATACGGCCCGGTGAGGAGTGAACCAGGGCGCAGCGTTCAGGTGCAGGAACATGCATGCTGAGCAGTAACTGTGCAATTGACATGCGGCAGTCCCTGCAACGGTGTGGTTTGATTGAACATCTGATGGCAACCATGATGTCAGGCGGTAGCAGCAGTTCTGTGCAGCAATGAAAATTCTATTGTCAGCCGCAATACGACAGTCAGTGCTTCAAGCCGACGCCAGGCACATGACATGCTCTCAAAGGATGCTGCTGTGATGATGTTCACCACACTGCACCCGTAGAACCCCACGCTGCAGTTGGCGCCCCATGTGGCAGCCCCAGGCGCCTTCATCAACGTGGGCACCATGTACGGCAGCAGCTACAGGGCATCAGGCACCTCATTTCGTCGCCGTACATAGCTGGGGTGCTGGCGCTGTGGCTGCAAGCCCACCAGCAGCAGGCAGCGCGCAGCGGCAAGCGCATGACCGCACGCGAGACCAATCAGGCTGCTGCCTTACGGGGGCTGGTGTCGACTGCCAAGGGTGTGAGGAGCAGCGGTGACAGGCAGTTTCTGGAGCCCGTGGCAAAGCTGGGAGCAGGTGGGGCAGGCAGTGGCAAGGGACGCCTGCAGCCGCAAATGATGGCTGCAGGTGTTGTCATTTGCATGGCAAGGGAAGCCATGGTAGATGCTATTTCTGCTTTGCGAAACTTTTGGCCATGGCAGACGATGTTTCCGCTAAAAATTAAGAACCGTGGCAGCAAGACAGCTGACTCTTCATCCTGTTTACTTGTACACCAACATCGTGTATCATGTATTATTGCTCACACAGCTGCATGAAGCACGCTTCAACTCACCAGTGTATGTGCGCTGGTCAGCAGCTCGCTGGGCTGCTGCTGCATGCCAGATCTTCAGAAGCTTTGACCACTTCTGCGTTGTGTCCCAATGCTCTCTCCTGACCTCAGGGATCATCCAGGTTGATGGCTTCCTGACCAACCAGCTGCGCGTGTCACCTTACATGCTGAGCCTGCCGTCAGGCATCTCCCAGCCCAGCACCTTCACCCTGCACCTGACCTGGGACCCTGCAGCAGGATCAGCCGCTGCTGCAGCACCCGCAGCAGCTGCCGCTGTGACCTACAACGTCCTGCACGAACCAGCAGCTGCAATCACTGTGGCAGATGGCTGGTATGGGACGGAGTCCTCAATCGAGTATGTCTACCAGGCAGTCAATGTGACGTTTGGGAGCAGCAAGGTGGCGGTCAACACAGTCAAAGGCAGCCAGGCGGAGCTGAAGGTGCGGCCGAGGTGCTGCACAGTGAGACCATGCTGCCGCAACACAGGCTGTCTTCCGCCGGCGGATGCCCGCACATGCACACCACTTCCAGCAGAGTGAGCCGGGCAACGCACCTGCTTTTGACGCTTTGGTGCTTGTTGCGGAAAAGCTTGCCACCATAGTAATCCGCATCCGCATCCTCATCATGTGCGTCTGCAGGTTACCTTCTCCCTGCCGCCGGCCCTTGCCAGCCGGCCGCTGTTGTACTCGGGCCTGATCCAGCTGCAGCCCAACGACCATGCCCTCCCAGCAGTGGTCGTCCCCTACCAGGGCTTCAGCCAGGACTGGTCTGGCCTTCGAATCCTGGCAAAACCAAACTCACGCTTAGACTCGGACCTGGCCAACCGGCTTCGCCTGCAGCAGAACGCGCTGTGCTACGCACCACGCTCCACGCCACAGATCCCCAGCTCTGTCATCGACCAGCTGTCCTCCGTGCCGGAGGTCTGCAGTGGCGGCTTTGCAACCGACACAGACCAGCAGCTGAATGTGTCGCTGGCGGTGCTGCAGGAGTCCCCTGAGTGCTCGCTGCGCATCACGCTGGTGCCGGAGGTGCCGCTGCACACGTGAGACTGCTGCTGCAGCCGCCGTGCATGACAGCAGCTGGTGGGCGTTGCATGTCGAGCGTGTGACCAAACGCGCCACAGCAGCAAGCCATTGCCCTGCACCGCTGCGGTGGCAAGGGCACTGCATGACCGTGTGCCTGCAACACAAGCTGCAGCGGGGCAACCAACCTTGAATCAGCATTGCATTGTGAGCAGGAGTAGGCCTGACTGCTGTAACACTTGTGTGGGCGGCTGCGTGCTGCTCTGTCAGTGCATACCACAAGATTATGCGCTGCTGGGTGGTGCCCTGCTGCTGTCGCGCATGCAGGCTGTACGTTGATGTGCTGGATGCAGCCAGCAATATGCTGGGCAGCCTGTCACCCCTGGATACCTCATCAGGCAGCAGCCTGGCAGCAGCAGGCGAGGTGAGCAGCTTCTGCCTGCGCTTCAACGGCAGTTACAGGAGCAGGGCGGGCGGCCTGCAGTGGCTGCGGCCGGGCAACGTCTACAGGCTGCGGGCACGGCTCAGAGGGCCACTGGCTGCTGCAGACCAGCAGCTGAACGGCACACCCAGCAAACAAGTGGTGAGTCGCACAATGTGGCAGCTGGCATGATTTCGTGATGCAAAGGAAGGGCATGGCAAAATACCTGAGTGAGAGCTCTGTGTCAAGAGTCTAGCAAGGCAGCAGCTGGTGAAGGGCGGTGGGTGTGCGTTTGACATGCACTGTGACATGGGTGTTGACGCTCACAATCATGAGTGGAGTGTCGGCTCGCTGGGCTGGTGCCTGAGGTTAGGTCTCAGTCCTGAAGATGTAATACATCGTGTTGTACTGTGATGTGATGTTTTGGATCTTGTTGTAGTACATGCTGCTGGCTGAATGGTTGTGACCTTTGCCAGTTGCCGCCGCCTTTTGTGTGCTGCAGGTGTACATCAAGGGCAGGTTCAGGGTTGGTGCCTGAGCACTCACATGTGACAAGGGAGGAAGAGTAGCGCCGGCGGCTGAGCGGTTCGGTATCGAGTACTTGCTGACTGTGAAGGAGCAGGAACACTTACAGCAGGGCTTGCAGCAGCAATTTCGGTGGTGTCGAAGGACCCCGTCAATTCAGCAGTGCAAGTGCTGTGCCACATGCAACCATGACAAGATGCGAAGCTGCTGTGTACGTGACATGCAGGCACAGCAGCGCTGCACAGCCCACCTGCCGAGTGTGCACCTGCTTGAAAGGAGAGCCCTTTGTAACACAATTGCACTGCGAAAGCTTGAGATTGAAGAGCAGCGTGGCAACTTTGCCGATGCCATCAGTTGTGTGACCGCTCACTGTGTGACCAGGATTGGAGCCCCCGGGGGGTGCAGGGGCAGTGGCCCTTGAAGGCAGCAATGGCACCTTTACGCCTGGTTTGGTTCATTGCACTCGTTATTCTGGCACATTTTATTGCAGGACAGCCTGTGTGAGTGTAGAACGCACTAATGCACTGCACTGGCCACATTGACGTTGTGCAGCGAGCGCTGTCAGCTCATGAGGTGATGATCACCTGCCAATATTATAGCAAGTGTGAGGGTGTAGCAAAAGGCCAAGAGCAGGCAACATATTGACTGATGTACAGGCGTATCATGGGACACGTGGATGAAACATGATTGACCGCCTATATAGGCTTCTGGGAGTGGTAGCTTAGCTAACCTGCTGCTGCCAGTTCTGATTATCCTACATAACATGTCGGGTACTTATCCATACCGTCATAAGCTGTTTTATTTTGCTACTGTAAATATCGTCAAGGTGCTTGTCCCCATACTTTGCACGGTCTTCGACTGCGGACCTTGGCAGTGCCCGCTAACGAACTGATCAATCTGTTGTCGCACGAACACTGAAGCCATCGCACATCTTAAAGTCAAAGTTTGAGCTGTAAATAAGTCTTATATGCTTCCATGGGAGCTTCAGCAGCAACGCGCCGGATTGTACTGCTGCTGTGCATAGGCAGCCTAACGAGGCAGGTGGCAGCAGCAGTGGACTGCCCGGTACATTACAGTCCAAAGGCCTCCGACCCACCGCTACTATACGGTAGCTACTATTCTGCATGCAAAGGGCCAGCCTGCCAGCCTAGGGACAGCATCTGGTGAGTCACTTCAAATGCCAGACCAGATGTGGAGTCAGCAAGATGTTTGGCTGGCACAAGTGTTCCAGCGAACCGAAAGCATAGCACCTTAAAAGCAGCACAAATCCCCAGCCTCCATGTACAGATGCTCGACACGCTGACAGCATGCACAGGGCTGTACATGGCCGGGCCAAACACACATGCACTGCTGAGCTGGCCACAGTGATGAGCCACCTTGCACAGACAGTTGCCACAAAAAAAGTCATGTGTCAACTTGCTACGCTGCTGCCACAGGGGCGAGTCTTGCAGATTGGACCCTGACGCTTACACCGCCTGGGGCGTGTGCGAGCAGTGGCAGCGGCCGCAGCCGTTTGCATTGGCGCAGCAGCTCAGTGCAGGTGGCATTGAGCGCCTGTCTCCCTGTGACCTGTTCAATGTGCTGGGCAACAGGACGCTCTGGATTGTTGGGTACGTCAGCTGTGCGCCTGTGTCGGGATTGAGAGGCAAAGACAGCAGCGCAGCGCTCGCAGCATGACTGACAGTGCCAGTTGGCCTGCTGTCTCCCCACCCAGCCACATGCACCTGCACCTCCTTCCTGTGCTTGCCACCGCCCTGCAGAGACTCCCATGCCAAGGTGTTGTACTACTCTCTGCGCTGCTTTGCCATGGACTTCTGGGACCATGCGCAAGGGGAGTGTGCAGCCAGCAGCGATGCTGGCCTGCAGACCAAGCTGGCGCTGGCCTCAAACCAGGTACACCACAAGATGGCGTCACGCCGGCCAGCTGAATTGCTTGACATGCAGCTGGTTCGACCCAACAGCATTATAAACAACTGCTTTGCAAGCGCAATAGGCAGCAAGCAAAGCGCTGCATACTGAGTTGATCACAAGCAGTGCTTGGTTGCCTTGCGACCAAGTTGGTGCGCAGGCTGCAGATCAGCAGGGTTTTACTTTTCAGGGTGTGCAAGCAACCTCCAAGACAAGACCTCCAAGACTCTGCTGGGCACATGCTGGCTGTAATTTACGCAG
This sequence comes from Scenedesmus sp. NREL 46B-D3, assembly GCA_014080715.1. Taxonomy (NCBI): domain Eukaryota; kingdom Viridiplantae; phylum Chlorophyta; class Chlorophyceae; order Sphaeropleales; family Scenedesmaceae; genus Scenedesmus; species Scenedesmus sp. NREL 46B-D3. The sequence goes on along the minus strand of JACERP010000202.1, from coordinate 20,449 downwards.
GGCCACCCTTACCACAACGCGCCCCGCTGCCTGCACTTCACCGGCAGCAGCGCACGTATCTGCGTGGTGCACAACCCCATAGGCACATACCTGGTTTCGAACGACACAGAGGTACGCTCAGAACTGCAGCATGTACAGTGAGAAGTGCGCATATACAGCATGAGTCACCCTAACAGCTGCAAGTACATTGCTGCCCTGACTCCTGCATCTTGCTTGACCCCTGCCTGACCGTTAGCCACATTGGTTCAGCCGCGCACTTGCCGAGCTGCAGCAGCAGCACGCGCAGCAAACAGCTCTGCCGCAGTGACAGGGACACTAAAGTCACTTCGACTCTGCTGTGAGCTTTGCCTACATCTGTGTGCGCTGCTGCAGAACCCTGGCACCCTGCAGCTGCTGCATGACCACTTTACTGCGCCTGATGATGTTGTGTATGTGGCCTTTGGCCACTGGCATGCAAACAACTGTGAGGGCATCAACGACTCATACATGCCTGCACTGGAGAGCTTTGGGGCCTATGTAAAGGTGCGCGGCAGCAGGGCATGGCAGCAACAGCAACAGCATGGCTTGCTTCACTCCCATGCAGCACATGCATTGCAACGCTGCACTAAAGCCAGCTGCTGCGGCAACTATCGTGTCGGCTGCAGTGCCAGCGCAGACTGCAGGGATGCTGATGCTGTTTCAAAGCACTCCCAGGCAGGGTTGCATGTGGCAGCTACATCATGTGCAGATTTCTCATGCAGGCAAGTACACAATCCTTACCCACACCCTCTTGGCTGTTGTGTGCTGCGAGCGCCCCTGCAGAGTGTGCGTGCCACACTGCCCAATGTGGTGTACAGTGTGCCACCCCACGAGCACACCAAGTGCTCTGGCAAGTCGTTTGACTTCACCACCCCCACCTGCCTGCCAGCAGAGCAAGGTAAGACCGCCGACTGCCAGCACAGCAAGCGGGACAGCCCTGACAACCAACCTGCAGCCCACGCCAGTGTTGTCCACTGCACTCATGAGCTCCACTGCCAGCGCACATGCGTCGCTTGACAACAGCCAAAAAAAATCAAGCTTTGCACGGTTGCTGGTGCTGTAGCTAAACTTATTGCTTGAAGTGCAGGAGAGTACAACACAAGCATTGGGCTGGAGGCAGCAACAATGGCGCATGACGTTGTGAGCAAGTGAGTGCTGCTGCTGCTGCTCTGCCTTAGCATTGCATAGTGGGCATCTACGCCTGCGTGTTGTTCGCATCGATATCGAACCAATTTGACAGCTGTCATTTGAATTGAGGCCATGGTAGGCCTTCTCAGGAGCGCACACTGTCATGCGACATGGTGCACGGCTAACCGCCGTCAGTCAGCTGCTGCCATGGGCGTCACTGCCACCAGCAGCTCGACATGGCACTGCCGCACCCTGCCTGCTGCCTGCCAGGTACGGCATCCAGGTCATCGACAACTACAATATCAGCCTGGCCCTGTACAACAGCCACGTGATGGCCGCCCAGTCAATTGCAGGCATCATCGACTGCCTGCACTTCTGCCGGCCATCACTCGGAGAGGTGAGGCGCATGCCTGGCTGCAATGTCACCATAGAGCTGTGCTGATGCTGCATCATGTGTCAGAGCCGCCCTGGCTACATGCTGTCAGGAGTGTGGGCAGCACTGCTTAGCTTAAGCTCGCGTCTGCCTGGCTGGCGCCTGTCAGACGGGCAGCGCTGTTGCTTCTGGCGGCAAATGGGCGCTGCTAGGGCGGCCGTCAACACAGCAGGCAGTGTGCAGCTGTCAATTGGCAAGTGCTTCCCTGGCTCAGAGCTTGCCTGTTGATGCTGCTCTGGTGGTGCGCGCTGCCAGGTTCCAACAACTGGAAACATGCGGCTGCATGCTTAGCTGCTACTCATTCCGTTTGTTTCGGATGTAGGTGAGTCATGCTCTGCTGCCTGTCCTGCATCTGTGCGCGGTGTTGTGCGCTGTCCATGCCCCGCTCTTGCAGATCGAGCTGTGGTACCTGTACAACTTCATGGCAGCAGCGCAGCCCATTGCTGGTCAGGGTGGCGCGGCAGCCAGCAGCGCCCACGAATGCGTGACGGTCGCGCCACTGCTGTACCGCCCGCACGGCCCCATCAACGCCACCAGCGGCAGCAGCAGCAGCATTGGCGCCAGTGTGATGGGTGAGGGCGGGCCTGTGCCCCTCTGGGAGTATGACGCCTGGGGCTACCCATACCCAGCCAACCGCTGAGGAGGGACAGCAGAGGGTTTCCGCACCAGCCTTCACAGCATGTGCGAGTCCTTGACAGATGCAGCCATTGCTGTGCAAAGAAACTCCATCTAACAGAGGGTGTGGCAGCAACCGCCATGGGCAGGTGCAAACGAGCGTGCATGCGTTCCTGAACATGATCATGTGTGCTGTGACAGCTGCTTGACAGGCGAAGCCAGTGAGTCTGAGTCTGGGCAGGGTTCAGCCCTTTGCTGCCTCAAAGTTTGAGCGAGAACTGCAGCATTTTATGTTGCTGGTGTTCTTCCTCAAACCGGTCATGTGCATTGTAGCAATGATGGCTTCTGGTGTCAAGTATTTTTTTTCATGGCCCGGCACTGCGTGCAGGCATCACACACGTATGTTGAACTATAACAGTGCTCAATTAAGCACTCCTGCAGTTTGCGTCAGCTGATTACAACTGGTGATTGCTGCTGTGTAAGTCTTCTGCAGCATTTCCAACTGCATATGACCGCTGCACAATGCAGCCTTAGCTGCACACCCTTACAAAGGGGTTTTTACTCTGCAAGCTCACAAAGTGGTCCTAGTCTGACCACAGCGTTCCTGGTCACAAGTTTTGGATTGTCAGTGCGTGTTGTTTCACATGTATGCGGCATGATACGCCGTAGGATGAGCTTGTCTGAGCCAAGAGCTAACAGCAAGCCTGGTATGCATGGAAAGCTGTGATGGTACTGCTGTGGGAGTCCTGCTGCAGAGAAGATGGGTAATGCCACGGTGTGCTGTGCATCAAAGTGTTTGCTTCAAGCTGTGTACACAATTCACGATCTATTAGATCTGTAATGAAGGCACAGCTGGAGAAGATACCTTGCAGAGCAGCTGTCCAGAGGCCAGGCCTAGGGTCCTGCTGCAAAGCTGCTGTGTCGAACCAGATTTGTGCAGATACCTCCATTTTAACAAGGCTTGGGTTAACGTACCGAAAATCGTGTTAATCAGCGGGAAGCGCGAGTGGGGAGCAGTTCCTGCAACTCGCGCCGGTTGCGCGCGCCATCTCTGTTTGGCTCCAGAGACTGGTACAGCAACGCGCGACCTTTGATGCCTACCGAACACATGTTGACATGTTAGTGTGAAGCTACATGGATTCAGATATGGCTAATACTTACTTGCTGCGTGTGGCACTGCTGGCTTACATCGCCCTGGGATTGGCAGCGGCTGCCTGTCCCGTGACCTACGGCAGAGTCGACCCGTCGAACCCACTCCTGTTTGGCTCCAACCATGGTGCTTGCACATCAGGGTGTGAATCCAGAGAGAGCATATGGTAAGTGGGTGGGCAGGACCACAGCTCACCACCAGCTCTTGATGTAGGTGTCTACCGCAGCTGTGCTGCTGCTGCTGCTGCTGCTGCTGCTGCTGCTGCTGCTGCTTTGCTGCTCATCTTGCAACACATGCAGCATCATACTCTTCTGTGCATGGTCAAAGTGTGGGCAAACGTTCCCTGTAGGAGCCAAGTGTGCAAGCTGGACCCCAGCAGCTACTCAACCTGGGGTGTGTGTGAGCAGTGGCAGCGGCCGGCAGCCTTGCAGGTCGCCAGCCAGCTCAGCGGCGGCGGCATTGCAGCATTCAGCCCATGCGACCTGCAGCAGGCCCTGGGCAACAGGACGCTGTGGATCATTGGGTGAGGTACCCGCGGCTGCTTGCACTGCAGCACAGTGTGCTTAAACAAACCACACACGAAGCAGTTACATGTCGCCTGTTCAACAAGTTCAAGTTTGACAGGTTCTGGCTAACACGTGTGGGCGTGCAGAGAACAGTGTGTAAGCATGTTTTGCTGGCTCTGTCTGCGCCGTCGCCTGGCACTGCCTGTGCAGTGACTCGCACGTTAAAGGCCTGTACTACACGCTGCGCTGCTTCATGATGGACCTGTGGGACCACGCACAGGGGGAGTGTGCAGCCAGCAGCAATGCCACCTTGCAAACTCAGCTGGAGCGGACCTCATTGCAGGCGCGCGACCCGAGAAGTTGGACGCTGCAGGGGCATCAGCACAGTCACTGTGCCATTAGCAGCACTGCACTCACCAGCAGCAGCAACAGCAGCAGTAGCAGCAGCATTGCAATCGTTGTGATAAAAGCGGCAGCAGTGGCATCCTTGTTATAGCGGGCCGTGGCTGCAGCACAGGCGCCTGTGGCTCATTTGCTTCTGCCCCGCCCTCTCATTGAGCAGCAGATGTGTATGTTGGCCCTGGCAGACTGCAACTTCAGCAGCTGCCGTGCACATGTGGGGTGCCCATACCTGCAGGGCCACCCCTACAACACACCACCACGGTGCTTGCACATCAAGGGCAGCGGAGGCAGGTTTTGCCTGGTGCACAGCCCCATTGGAAACTACCTAGTCACAGACAAGGCCAAGGTGCGCAGCAGCACTCTGCGTGCCACTAAGTGCGCAGCAGCAGATGACGCGCCACAGCTACAGAACATGCTGCATGCACGGGCAGCGTGTCTGCTTACAGCTGCTTCCACAGCAGTGCGATACAATTTGCATTCTGTAGCAAATAATGCTGGCAGTGCTCAGTAAAGGCACCAGTTTTTGCAGCAAATGCTACCTAAAGTTCCAGTTGAGTTGCTGCCAGCTGGTGCATAGGTTTGCAGTCAAAAGCTGTGCTTCATGTGTGCCTTCAATGTTGGTCTGTGTTTGCAGGAGCCAGGCACCCTGCAGCTGCTGCATCAGAGCTTCACAGCACCACAAGACGTTGTCTACATCAGCGTCGGCCGCTGGCACGCTAACAACTGCCAGGGCATTCACCCCTCATACGCAAAGACGCTGGAGGCTGTTGCCAAGTATGTGCAGGTGAGCCTCCAACTACTGCAGCTGCAGCTGCGGGCATTATACACGCTGCCGCCAGTCAATATGTCTGCAGTGCTTGCAACGTCACAGCAGCTGCCACCTCGAGGTATGTCGAAGCATGCTGCAGCAGCTGTGCTGTTTGCAGCAAATGCACTCAATGCATGGCGCAGCATGCCCGGCATCCCAGCTGTGCCTGCTACACCACATACACTGCGCCACGCATACTGCACCATGTGCACCCAAGTACGTGCCTCACTTGCGCTGCTGCAGGCGTCTCGAAGCACCCTGCCCCAGGTGCTGTGGGGTGCTGTGCCCCATGACCACACCAAGTGTGATGGCAGGGAGCTGGACTTTGCAGCGCCTGCCTGCCTGCCGGCTCCCCAAGGTGAGCGCCCCCAGAGCCCTGCCGTGGTGTGTCAAATGCAATCCGGTTGGTTCACTGGAGCCCTGATATCTAGTTGTTACGGCAAGTCATAGCAGCACACTGAGCCGCACTGAGACACCGGCGGTGTGCACAGGTGCGCATTGTGAGCAACGCCATGTGCCAGGATACACTCATGCTTTGCGATGTCACACATAGCCAACAAAGTCGGGCAACAGGCACTGTGCGGTCACCCAAGTTGGAGTGTGTCTGCTGTTTGTCCTGCTGTGTGGGCACCACGCCTCAGGTGGCTACAACCTGAGCCTGGGCCATGACATGGCTGGCCTGGCTCATCGCATCATGGGCAGGTGAGCAGGCGCGCGCATGCGCTGTCAGCAGCTGCTCATTCATTCCCCTCTGTTCCCCATTGGTGCCTGTTGAGCAGCAAGCACGCGGCCGCCAGTGTCGGCTGCAGATCGGGCGCAGAAGCAGTGGTGTGCGAGGCACCAGGCAGCTTGTGGTGCCCGCTCATGTGACGCCAGCACGCCAAGGGATATGCATGTGGCTTGCCCTTTGTCTTAGGCATCCCCATCTGCCCAATCCGGCAAGTCTCGAGCGGGCTGTGTTGCTTTACAAATTCTCAATCAAGCCTTTATTACGTTGTTGACATGGCCTTTGCAACTTGTTGTGGCTGCGCAGGCATCGTGTGTCTGTGCTGGACTCATACAACGCCAGCCTGCAGCTGCATGACGGCCATGTGACACTGCCGCAGAGCATTGCCGGCGTGCTGGACTGCTTGCACTTCTGCCGGCCATCACTGGGAGAGGTGAGGAAAATGCAGCAGCCGTGGCCGGTTGCACAACACCACCCTTGCAAGCTGCTGTGTCACAGCTGTGCTGAGGCATGGACCTCAGCAACAGCTCGCTAGGCTGTATCAATCAAAAGAGATAGCACATTGCTGATGCCGTGAGTAGGCATGTGTAATTACGCTGCATCATGATACCCTCGCAATGTCGCCTGCTATTTGAACATAGATTGACGTCTGGAAGATCACACAAGCCCTCAAGTCCTCCAAGCAGCAACATTCAGCACGCACTGGAGAACAGCAGCAGCAGGCAGCCAGGGCTGTCCCTGCCGCATGTGTTCCAGTTGAACCTCTGTTGCCGCTGCCGTATGGGCGCAAACAACGTGGCAGCCTCAGGGTTGACTGGATGCATGATGTGTGGGGCTACCCGTACATGCCAAACTGAACCCAAACGGTTGACTAAAGACTCTGCATGTGGACGCTGGCACATGTTGCACAAGTAAGAGTGCTGCTGCTTGTTAGATGTAACTGTTGCTGACCAAGCCGTGGAATGGCTTAGTCAACCTGTGCCTCAACCAAGGCGTGCGCTGCTATGTTCTGGCTCAGGGGGCTGTGATGGCTTCGGGGTTATCACATGGCCCCTAAATCAGGATGTTTAGGTTTTGACACACTGACAAGTAGCAGAGTGAGGAAGAAGGGGTTACAAGGTGCGTTCAAGCAGCTACGCCGCAATGGGCACTAGAGTTTGAAAAGATTGCTAAAAGCTCAGCGTGGCCGTCACTCGAAAGGAGGCCCACCCCTAGAAAAAGCCTCAGTGTGTAAGTTTCGGCATTTGGCCATGCATGCACAGCCGCCTTCCTTACTCCACGCATTATTGCCCCCACAAGTGTACCTCCAGAGGAGAATTGGTGTCAATGGAAAGCAAGTGCTGCCAAAAGTAGCAGAGTGGCATAGCACATTCGCCTCCCAGCCTCGCAGCATGCTGAGTTGAGGAGAGTTACATGGGTGTGCACGTCGGAAACGGAACACATCGAGGACTGCAGCGCGCAGGACACGAGAATAAACCACAAAAAGCCTCAGAGAAGCAATTTGCAGCTTCCTCACCCAAAATAACACAAACTCTGCGCAGAGGAAGAGCATCAGGACGGAACAAAAGGTGTCAACGTCAGCGAAATAGGAATGGAACATGAAGACATGGCAACAACTAGCAGGTACTGGGCACCTGGGTGCTCTTGCTTCAGGTGTTGAAGACATTGTACAACATGATGATCAACATGATCAAAATTCTCTGCTTCTAGGACGCGCACAAAGCAACAGCATAACCCGCAGCCCCGTGGCACCACAGGCACCTGCCACCCTACTGATGTGTCTGGCAAGGCCACACCCCAGGCAGTGGCACCGGCCCAACACACCTACTGGCTGACACAGGCTGCATGAGAGTACTAACAGCACAAGACATGCAACCACATGTAGCAGAATGGATAAAGGAGCAGAGGATGCAAGAAGTAACCCCAATTCACGCTATGGCGCAGAGGCCAAGTCCGTTCTTGGTGCTAGCTGCAGCCGGCCGTCAACCACGCGTAGAAAGGGGTGATCAGCTGGCACAATATCCAGCCAGATCAAGGGTGCCGCCTTGATGACTATGAAGTCAACCAGCAGCTCCCAAAACCTAGCCACCGCTGCCTTCTTCTTCGTCTGCACCAGCTCATCAAGCTCCTGCTGTCGCTGCTGCTGAAGCTGTAGCTGCTGCTGCTCTCTGTGCTGCCTCACTGCCTCATTGTGAGCCAGTTGCGCAGCTGAGGGAGTAGCAAGCTGCAACAACTGAGTGATAAGCTGCTGGTCAGCAGGTGGCGCCCGGGCAGGGCCACCTGCTAGACTGGAAGAAGAAGAGGGGTTACATGGTGTGCACAGGCGACTACGTCGCAACGAACACCCGAAAACAAAGAGAGCTGCTAGAAGTTCAGCGGAAAAACAGACTGTCACCCAAAAGAGGCCCACCCCAAGAAAGCCTCTGTGTGCGAGACATGACACGTGGCTCTGCAGGCAGAACCGTCGGACTCACAACACGCAGTGTAGAATTCTTTTGGGACAAGCAGCATGACTAACCTAAAACAGTGTCGGTGACAGCAGGCCATACTTGTGCAGTACAGCGGGCGGGCTGAACTCAACGGGACAAAGTTGGCCAGTAAAGGTCAATACCCTGGTCCGAGGCAGCAAACAAGGGGGGAAGGAGCAGAGTACCTGGCAGGTGCTGCAGGGGCAATGCAACTGCATATTGCAGCAGCCACACCACAAACCGTACAACTCCTGCAGCGCAGGACCACCAGTCTCAGGCTTGACAGAAAGCAAACGGGCATAAATACATGCAGAATGGTGGCTATCACTGCCGTACCAACCTGCTGGACTGGCAACCAGGTCATGCTGCCTGTTCAGCACATGCCTTGAGAAGCCCAGCAACTCCACACATCCATTTACATTTGCAGCGGATGGTGGCCCGGGAAGCCTTTAAAGTCGTCCACCTGGTGTAGTGGTGAAAACGCTGGAGGAGGAGGAAGGAAGGTCGTGAGTTCGAACCCTGCCAGGATACCGTATGGAATTGATGGTGCAGAAGGATGCCGTGCAGTGGCCAAGTGGAGGAGGGCCGCTGTGCGTGCAGTCAGGATTAGGAGTGCTTGCGATATAGCAGCGTGCCAATGCGCTAGAGCCGAAGGCAACTGGCCGATTCCCCGCGAAAAATTGAAGATTGATGGATCAGGTGGTTGCCCAATGAGCCTGTCATTGGCTCGAAAACGGGCGATGTTCCCGTCGTGTAACATTCAAATTGTGGATGTGCTGCAGGTGCCATCCATCATAACGCGGCAGCACTGTCACGCAGCCATGGCACTGGCAGCCAGGACACATTGAACGCCTGTTCTGCCTCTGCATGCTTGTATACCATTACAACAGAGTTATTACTTCCAGGCACATCATCACGCTGCACCATGGTTTGAACACTGATGCACCAGTTACTCACATTGCATGTGCAGACACCTTACATTACATTGCATGCTCCATGCAATCCAACCAACAAAGGATTAGGAACCCCAATCAGGAGCCAACAAAAGGCTCATAAGACGGGAAACGTCAAAGAAACGATCATCGTCATCAACTGACCTGAAGGTGTGCAGATTACCAAATACCAAACACTAAATACCAAAGTAGGGCCACAGGCCCACCCATTAAGGAGCCAAACAAGGCTCATGGGGTCCCACAACAGCCAAGGAGTTATAATCCAACCAACTAATCCGAAGCCTCAACAAGTTCTGAAGATTCTGTCTCTGAGGCACTTGTGTCACCTGGGAGCACAGCATGCGCCATTGCTGGATCATATCTAATCAGGAAACAGTAGTGGACGAAAGCAGCAACACTGCTCTGCCTCTGCTGCATAAAATCAGCCAAACATTACACCGGACATACCTGCAGGTTACCTACGTGTAGCCTGCGGGTAACCAATGATAAGTAAGATGTCAAGAGTACTCAGGGAGAACCGGATCAGCCATATATATCTGCTGGGTAAGCTTATTAATATCTGTAGGATAAAAGTACCCTTACGTCGGCCGCAGGTGCAGGCAAGCATGGCTGGCTGTACAGCAGCAGGCACGCAGCACATCATGCCGCTGTTTAGCGTGCTGGGAACCAGCAACAGTCGAGCACTGGTTAACTGGTGGCAGCGACCCACTGACCAGCAGCTGCTCAGTGCCCCCACTGCTACGTCAGCCTGCTGCGGCTGCTCAGCTGCTTGCAGGCCGCCTTGTGCCTCAGCCAGTCGGTGGCCCGGCACTCCTTGCTGCAGTACCTGCAGTGTTGCACATGCAGGGAGACCAAACGGTGGCAAGCGGCAGTACCAGCCCACTCACAGCCAGCAATCGCAAGACGCGTGGTACCTTGAGGCTCGCTGAACCCTGGCAACCCTTCTATCATGTGTAGACATAGAAGACAACAGCAAGGCCATGCAGAAGTGGTCTGCACCACCACCACAGACTAGGTAGGTTTGAATCAATTGCTTTGAAGCAATCACACAAAGCTGTCCTGCTAAACTCATGTGAAGCAGTTGTACATTGCATGCACACACCATGCTACTCTTCTTTTCTGTATCAAAAGGCAGATGTACACCAACACACTGGAAGTTGTGGATGCTTGTACACTTTGGTGGGCGCATGACACCAGCGGCGGCGCTCACCTGGCCACCTTGCAGCTGCTGCACCTGCTGGCCTTGCCCGCCGCCAGCCGCGACTCGCTGACCCCGGCCATGTTGCCACAGCCCCAGTTGTTGCAGCAGTGCGGCTGCGGCAGCAGCGGCCACAGCGCCTCACCAAACCCCGCAGCTGCTGCAGCACCTGACCTCCCACAAGCTTTGCCGCTGCTGCTGGTGGTGCTGTCCAGTTCACGTCCGGGTCGGGCTCCAGGGCAGCAATGTCGAGCTGCACTGCTGCTGGAGCTTGGCCACGTTGGCTGTCAAACCATGTTGCCTCGGTTGCATCAACAGTTGCAATAACCTCGCTGCTGCTGCTGCTGCTGCCTCTGCTGCTGTCAAGTCCTTGCTGCAGCTGCTGCTCCTGCTGCTGCTGCTGCTCCTGCTCCTGCTTTTGCTGCTGTGATGTGTGAAAGGCCACACCCAGCGATGAAAAACAGTTGAAAGGCAACACAGCCACTGCCAGCTCCTCCTGCAGCTGCTGCCGCTGCTCCTGCAGTGCTCGTAGTGCTACGGCTGCTCTGCTCTGGTCACCTGGCAGCATCAGCTGCTGCAGCTGAAAACCAACCCATGCCAAATGCTCCAGGCACTGAAACAATGCCTCTGCAAGACATTTGCCGTTCACATTAGCCTGTGCCTCACACAAGTCTGAAGCACCATCAGCATCAGCTTCAGCATCAGCATCAGCATCAGCAGCTGCAGCAGAGAGGTAGCTGTCCAGTGACTTTGCAGTCACTATGAAGAACACCCTGGCCAGCTGTAGGGGTGCCGGCACTGCTGTGCTCGGCAGCTGAAGCGTGCGCACTTCCTGTGCACTGCTGCTGCTCTGCTGCTGCTGCTGCTGCTGCTGGCATCTGCAGCAGCTGAGTCGCGCAGCTTGGCATCTGCCAGCCTGCAGCTGACAATCCACAACACTTCTGCAGTGTTGCAGGCGTGCTTGACCGTTTCAAAGTGGTCCTTGCTGCTGGTGCTCGCTGCCTCTGCCAGCTGCGCTGCCTTGAGGCACGTGCGCAGCAGTGAGGCGATGCGCAGCAGCAGGTCGTCCGACTCGGCACCATCCCCAGCGTCTGTTGACTGCCCAGCCGTGTCCCAGGCAACTATCAAATGGAAGCCCGGCACCAGCCAGCCCGTCAAAGGGAGGCGCGCGGCGAAGCCACTGGCTGCTGTTGCACCCCCCATAGGGCTCAGCCCCCCAATAGGGCGCAGGCCTGCCTCTATTGCTCTGTACGAGGCTGTGGGGTCCTGCTGCACTGCTGCCGCAAGCGCGCTGCAGCGCGCAAGGTGCGCGGCTTGGTGCTCTGCAGGCATGGGCGGCAGGCGGCAGCACATGGTAAGATCTCGACACAGCATAGTCGAAGCGACAGTTTTGCAGGGACCCTGGAGTAGAACCTTGTCTTGCTGCTGCTGCGGCTGCGGGCAGGGCGGGCGGGCGAATGGTGTGGCTGAGCTGCTTCAGTGCAGGAGAGTCACAGGCTAGATGCACAAAGAACACAGGGAGGACGCTCACACACAGAGGGAAGAGAGAGAGAGAGAGAGAGAGAGAGAGAGAGAGAGAGAGAGAGAGAGAGAGAGAGAGAGAGAGAGAGAGAGAGAGAGAGAGAGAGAGAGGGAGAGAGAGAGAGAGAGAGGGGGGGGGGCCTGCACACTTGCATGCACACAACAATCAGGTGTGTGAAACAGCAAGGAAGCGGGAAAAGCATCAGCAGTTGCAGAGCGTTTGACACAAGAACGCTCAGCGCGCCATGCTGCCTGCTTCTGATGACGTCAGAAGAGAGCGCAGCTGTCGGCATGCTGTCCTCACCTTGCGTGAGCACGTGCAGCACCAGCGCCCCGTAACTGCCAAGCGTTGAGTCGGCCATGCCGTCTGCCACCTGCTCCGGGTCTCGGTCGGGAGGCACACACTGCGCAAACTCGGCCAGGCTCCAGCCCAAGTCATGCTTGCGAACAGCCGTCAATACGGCGGGACCCAGCTCATGCAGCAGCGGCTGAACCATTGATTCTAGTGCATCCGTGCATGCACGTGCTGCCGTGGTCAGCAGCGATTCCGCTGCCAGCAGGCGATCACCTGCCGCCCCCGCCGCCGCGGCCGCCACTGCGTCACATTCAGCTGTGATGCAACGGCAGGTCCTAACAATGGCGTCCGTTGCTTTCAGGCATGCGTCCAGCACGCCCAAGTTCAAGGCCAAACCGCACAGCTGCAGCAGCGTCAGCAGCAGCGGCTGCGCTAGGTGCGGCGGCCCACCAGCAGCCCCGCAGGCAGCTCCTGGCCACCCGCGGGCTGCTGCAGCAGCTGCGGCTGCAGCAGCCGTGCTGCAGCTGCTGTGTCTGACGCTGCTTTCACTTGGTGGCACAGGGCACCCACCAGCACGATGACATTGTTTTGAGTCTCAGTTAGCTTCCTGATCGCACTCCAGTCGACGCCGGCAGGCTCTCCTAGCGCTTCCAGCAGCTGCTCGGCAGGGCTCCTGCTCTCCGGCTGCTGCTGCTGCCGTTGCCTATGTTTGCTGCTTCCGCGCTGCAGCTGCGGCGTCAAGCATGCCAGCTGCAAGCACAGGAGCTGCTGCAGCTCGCAGCCGATACAACCTGCCGCACTGCTCGGTCCACAGTCCTGCAGTGGCAGCCAGCAACCAGGAGGCATTTGCACTTATGGCACAGGTCGCCAGAATGCCACTCGCCTCAGGGGCCTCTGACAGGGGTGCCGATACTTGGCGCATGGCGCTGACTCCGAAACCAACGCAATGTCGCATGGAGCATGCTGCTGCTGCTGCCACCTGCTGAGCGCAAGCCAGCCATGGGCAGTGCGGTGCATGCGCAGCAGTCCACAGCTGCAGGGCACGTGTGAAGGCCGCACACAACAAAACCAGGTCAAGGTGGCTCACCAGCACACATTGCCGGCGTGGTGTGCTGCCACGCGGCGCACCGCACTGCGCCGCACCTGCCTGCGGCCTCGGCCACGCACAGCTCGGTGTAGGTGGCGTTGCTGAAGGCCTCCGCCACAAGCAGCTCCTGTAGCAGCAGGTTTTTGACGCTGCCAGCCGACTGCCAGAAGCTGCCGCTGCAGCTGTCACTGCTGCTGCTGCTGCTGCCGTTTGCCCTGCTGCTGCTGCTGCTGCTGCTGCTGCTGCTGCTGCTGCCGTTTGCCCTCGTCGCACTGCTGCTGCTGCTGCTGCTGGTGCCTGCCCTGGTGCCCTGCAGCCTTCTACCAGACAGACTGCTGCTGCTGCTGCCGCTGCTGCTGCCAGCAGCAGGAGGCAAGAATACACTGCCTCCACATCCTGCTGACAGCTGCGACAAAGAGGCTGCTGCCAGTTTGCAGACTGGTGTGATGGTGGTGAGGAGCTGCGGCTCAAAGTGGCTGCCTGCATGCCAGAACCGTCTCAGCCCTGACCACACGTCAAGCAGGCAGGCGGCTGGGAATGGCGACCACAGCTTCGCAGCAGCCCCTGAAGCCTGAGGCTGCTGCTGAGGTGGATGGGTCGGCAGTTGTGCCACAGCACTGCAGGCAGCTGCCATGCCCTGCAGCAGCCCTGCAGCGCAGCACATGGATGACGTTTGAGCAGCGCAGATGTTTCACTGACAGCCAGCACGAGTGGACGTCAGGCACCTCTCTCGTGCCGAGCCGCATGTCATAGAAGCTGACTGCAGCGCAGAGCTGTCGCCCTGCACAACTACTTCACCGCGCTGACTGCTCAGCGCCAGCACACAACAGCATGTGCCGCACCACTGACTCAGCAGCCAGCTAGTGGCGGCTGCACAGCGCAGCTGCCTCCCTGCAGCCGGCCGGCACTCACCCGTCTCATGCACGTACTTCGCCACCACCTGCTGTACCGGCCCAGCTTGTACTGCTTGCGGTAGCAGCTCCGCATGCAAGTACACACCGCCCAGCAGCAGGCACACCCCATGAATGCCATCCAGCAACTGCTCGTTGAGTGACTCCGGTAGCTGTCCAAACTTATTGGACTGTTGCAGGAGCTGTGCCAGCTGTTGCAGAGCTTGTCCTACTGTGCTGCACAGCTGCCTGACGAGAAGCTGAGGGCAGCGTGGCGTGCTGCTGAACAGCGCAACCAGAAACTCCGACGCCCGGTGCTGCTGCAGCGCCTTCACATGCTCTACTGCCCGAACAATGCAACCGCTGCACCTTTCTAGTGCTGAAAGGCTGCCTGCTGCTGCAGCTGTGCTGAGGTGAGCCACAATGTCCAACTCAGCTTGCACGCTCCACTGACTGAGGCTGAGGCCGATGAGGCGGCGCAGCAGCGCTGTGCTGCTGCTGCCGCTGCCTGCCGTGCTGTGGAGCTCAGGCAGTGAAACAATGCCAGCTGTTGCATATATACGACAGCTTCATTGGTTTCTTGGCCCTCTCCTTCTGCTGCTGCTGCTACTGCTGCTGCTGCTGCCGCAGCCGCATCGACCAGTAGCCACACACAAGTCACGTGCACCCAGACGAAACCGCATCGGAGATAACATGTACAGGTGCATTTTGTTTGGGCCAGCTGTGTTGTGCACATAATCCAGTGACAATGCATCGCAAGTGACTTATAGCCCATTGGAATACTATGCGTCAAGTGCATCTACAATGCAGTGATAAGCTGCTGCTGTGAACATTTCGCCAGCTGTTCTTCTTCTTGGCCAGTCACCAGCATCAAATGACTGCACTGTACAGGCCTTGTGGCAGCGCGGATCATGAATGTCATGGACATGAGTCACCCTCTTTCAGGGCTCGCAACCACCTGTTGGAATTTTCCACCGCTTAATCGAAAGGCCTTCGCCAGGTGCCCCTAAGCGGGTCTGTTCTGGGGCGGCAGGTGCATTTTGGCGGGAGATCTGGTCGAAACAACCCCTGTTTAGCGGCCGATGTTTCGACCAACCGGTCGAAGCTCATCTCCACATTTCACGGAAACGGGCTTCTGCTCCTGAGTCTCGACTCGTCGATGTGGTTGCGAGCCCTGCCCGCTTCGCAACGTGAGTCAGTCACACGATTTTGCACACAACACATCACAGCTCGCAACCGCCAGTTGGCTGACAGGACGGTCCAGCCATAATGGATAAAAATTTGATGGTTTTATTAGGTAGCCCGGAAAGGGTGTCTTTTGGGGCGGCGACGCACTGGACGGGAAATATGGTAAAACAAGCCCTGGCCAGGATGCGCCTTTCTTTCCAAGTCGACCTTCCGGTCGAAGCCTGTCTCAATATGTACAGGTACGGTGTCAGCTACAAGAACGTCAAGAACCAACCAGCCAGTGTGATGGCGAGCCCTGCAATACAGCAGGTGGTTGACCACTTGCAAGCTGACAAAGCCCCATGTATACGTGCTATAGTTTGGGTGGCCAAATGCTCACGATGCACGAGCACAATGCAGCAGTTGCAGCACTGCTGTCTGAGTAACTCAAATTGCTGAATGTGTCTCCGCCAGCTTGGCTGAATTCAAACTGTCTTGCATCACAGAACCTGCTTCAAGCAGAGGACACTTGGCCTCCTTCTGCTGACATATTTAGTGTCATTGCATATTGCAGGAAACACACTTTGCCAGGCTGATATTGGTAACGAGCATGCTGCGCAGCATCTTTCACATGTGACATTACATACTACCATCCTCATCATGTCCATTAAAGACATCCATTCAAGACATAGGATCAACGTCATCGGTCCCGCATAGCATCACCATGTGGATGTCTTGGATGGGTGGGGCCGGGGCCGATGGCGCTGATGCTATGGCTTGAATAGGTAATCTGATGATGATGACCATGTGAATGTCACAGCATAAAGCCATGAAGCCCCAAGCTCAAGGCCGCCGCAAGTAGTGCATCTCAGCAGCCGCTTGAGTGGCCAAGCTTGGCCAGCATGCGCCATGCCCGCCGTGCGTGATCAACCTGTGCGCAGCGCAGAAGCGCATGCGTGCTGCCATGGCGTCTGCTGACCAGCAGCCGCATGGCGCTGGTGCAACTGTGCTAGCATCTTGGAAACTTCCGAGTTTTCCCGCTGAATGAATCACCAGAGGGAAACCCCACCCTCAGAACAGAACGCAACCATCTCCTGCGTGAAGTACCCAAGAGAAGGGCAACTCCATGACAGGCCTCGCATGCTCCTCTTTCCGCCCGGTAGGGCGCGGGGCCGATGGCTGATGCTATGGCTGAATGGGTATATGATGATGATGATGACAGGCCCTCTTGCGGCCCCATCACACCAAGAGGCAAGCAGTGCAGCAGCTGTGCATGTTACATCACCATGGGCATGATGCTACTACCCCAGTAGTTTGCTGGGCGTACAGGAGCCGCTTGAGCAGGCAATCAGCGCAAGCAGTTCAAATGCCACGTCAGTGCGCTGCAAAGACTGCAGCACTCATATGCTCAAGACAGCCACGCCTGGCAGCTAGGCATCAGAGGAGGCTGTTGCCAGCAAGCAGCACCACAATGCACGGGTTTGCCTATCAAGGCACACACCAGCCGGCAAACGGCTGACCTACAGGTGGCAGCAGGGCGCAATGTTGCGCAGTACAAGCATATGTTGGTGCCTGTATCACAACACTAGCCAAAAGCAGCTGTGTGCACCAACATTGCAGCTTCCCTCAGTCATTGTTGGCGCATTGTACTGCCGTCCTCACACCCCGCCAATGTCACAGTGCAAACATAGTGCCCAGCACATGCCACATGCTGGGCCCATGGGCTCGTGCTGTGCCTGGCTCTGCTCACAGTGGATTGATATTGGGTCAACTGCTGCGCCTCACAGCTGTGTCTGCGAGTTGAGGAAGAGGTAGAGTGCACCCAGCACTACTGCACCACCAACTGCTGCAGTCACGAAGAAGCTTTGTCACCCCTGCCGTGGTAGAAGACGGAGCCAGCAAGCCAGCAGCAGCAGCAGCAGCAACAGCCAGTAACAGCAGCCAGCCAGCAACAGCAGCAGCTCAGAGAGCAAGCTTGTTGGAGCAGTGCCTCCTGAAACATAAAAGTCACACAACATCACGCTGTTATGGCACAAGGTTGGTAGCTTCCTGCACAGCTGCTGACGGAAGCGCCAGTTGACACTCGGTGCTGGTGCGCCATGAGCCACACACATGTGCTTCATCAACTTCTCTTGGATTGCTGCTGCTCTCCGGCTGCCGCTGGCGCCGCGGTGCTGCTGTGCCTGCTCCTGCTGCTGCCTGCACTCACTCGTCAAACTTGCCGTCATCCTCGCCGCGTGCCATGGCGCCCATGCGTGACCGCATGGCCTTTGCGTCGTTGTTGCGGCTCTTGGCCTCAGTGGGCCGGAACCTGCGAGGGCACGTGCGGCAGCCGCAAAATCAAGTGCCCGGCATATGTGGTGCAGCACTCACTTGCATAGGCTCTGGCAGCGGCAGGCAGCCCTGGCAGGACAAGTGCTGATAGCCATGTAGATCACTGACGTAGCATGCATCCTGCGGTGGGTGCCGCGGACTTGATTACAACAGACAGGGAAGTATGGCAGCAGCTGCGGCGCTTACCTGCGCTTCGGTGCATTGCAGACTGGGCACCTGTAGCTGTTTGGCAGCTTATCAAATGCCTCCTTGCCATCATAAATGTAACCACCTGCAGTTGAAGCGGTTATAAAGTCAATGATGTTGTATCTGCAAGAAATTCCTCACCGCATCCCAGCAGTGGAGCAGCAACAGCAGGCAGCAGCACTGCCAGCAGCAGCACGATGCGCACATTGACGCTGAGTACTTCAACACGTCATCTTCTTACCAATGTGCCAACATCTGACGTCTAAAACTGCACGATGCAGCCCTGGTGCTTACAGTCAACGCAGATGTAGGCTGTGCTGGTCTTGGCGGCACTTTTTCTGGCTACGACAAGCAGAGCTGTCCGGCTACGGCTGGCTGATACACCAAGGGCTTTGAAAGCCTGCAGAGGGCGTGCGCTCAAGGAAGCCATGGCTCCGTGATGGGTGCAGCAGGCAGTGGTTGTGGCGATCACAGCACAAGAGCATCTGTCGCGCTAGTCACCCGTATTTACAAATTGGAGTCAATCGAAACCTTTCAAAAGAAGGCCGTGGGCCAATGGCGTTCTGGCTATCAGGTGTTTCACCATACACGTCAGCGCGAGCCTTGGCAGCACAGGCAGGACGGCTGAGCACCGAATACAGAGCAACCATGTGTCTATAATGTCAGCGAGAAACGAGTGCGAAGAATCTCCGTATTTTTTTGCTTGGGCTTGTGCAGCAGCAGTACACTGCTGTACAGTCACTTGTCCTAAAGTCACAGGTATGCTGAAGTTCAGCAATGCTGATGCCTGGTACGAAGCATCATGTGAAAGATTGCAGGACACACCTGCCTACCATACGCAGCTATGCACAAGCGCGCACATTACCAAAGCGAGACTCTGCGTCATCCTGCTTGCATGCATGCTGTAACAAGTGTAAGTGGATGCACACTGCCGCCCACCACTGCGATCTTTCAGCAAGGTGTGTGTGCATCCCCATCTTGAATGCATGCCACCATGTGTTGCCATGGCAGTAAAGCAAGACCTGCTGTACAAAACCACCCAAGTATTTCCCTGCTGCTAAAGGTGCACCTTTACCAGTGCCCCAGTGAAGCTGACTCGCAGCTGCTCTTGGCTGGCAGTTGCTGCCAAACATGCAGCAGCAGAACCAGAATTGGCGGTAGAGCCACATCCAATGTGTTCCTGCCCAGCACAGTCCAGATCAATGAAACCAGTGACTTAGTGCAGGTCAGCTTAGTACCGTCGGCCTGTGCAACCACATGTGGGCTGCATGGCTCTGCCAGCTGGCTGCAGCCTACACCACCACCTGACAGCTGCTTGCAGCCTGCCTGCAGCAGCCAACCAACGCATCGACGGTTCTTGAAGCTGTCCTGCTGTTGCCTCCTCCAATATAGTGCATGCTGTGAGCAGCCCAGAGCACAACCTCCTGCTGCTGACAGCAACCAGCCAGCCATCAACAATCCCCACACACCCATCACCTTTGAAAGAGGTGATGCCGCCACACGCAACCTGCCAAACTGCTGCACAATCGTCCTGACCTGCGACCTCCAGCAGAACCTGCAGCACCAACAGAAGCTGCACCCCTCCGTGCCCAGCACATCAGCGCACACACAGCTGCTGCCAACTGGAGCCTTGCCAACCATCAACCTCCAAACCAAGCACCATCGCCAGCAGCACAGCAGCTGCTGCCGACTGGAACTTTGCCACCCACCAGCTCAACACACGCACCAGCCCCAACAGCATGCCACATGCACTGTTGCTCCCAACCATCCAGCCATGGCCCATGCAGCCGTGGCAAACAGGCTGTCAGCTGCTGCTGTTGTCTTCCCTGCCAATACTTTTACCACTGCTGCGGGTGCTGGAGGCTCATGTGGCAGCAACCAGGCTGCTGAATGCCTACGCTGCCACAACGCTCACATCCGCTCTGGCACAATAAACAAGTCGCCGACTGCACGCAACTCTGCAACCACGACCATACTGCCACTGCGACCGCCCCTGCTGCAGCAGCCGCCACCCGCAGCCTACTTGCCCATGCTCTCCATGCTCTTCATGAGCTGCTGCAGCCCGCCCATGCCGCCCATCTGCTTGATGAGCTGCGGCGGCAGCGCGTTGCCCATGCGCTGCAGCGTCTGCTGCATGTGGCGCGGGTTGATGGGCATGTCGGGGATCTTGCCGCCCTTGCCCATCTTGGGCAGGTTGGCGGCCTTGATGGCCTGCGTGGCATACTTGGAGTAGTGCCGGTACGCCTCCACCAGCGCCGCGACCTCGTTCACGCCACGGCCTGCAGGGCGACACGCGCGGCCCAGCAGCAGCAGCAGCAGCAGCAGTGTCAAACACAGAGCATGCTCAACACTGCTGAATTGAAGTCAACACATGCGCTTGGAGTCCTCCAGCTGTGAGCAAGCATCTGCCAATCGGCGCGCCGTCCTCCACCACATTGCTGCCCCGCATATACATCTCTAGCTGTGCTCCCTCTTCCTTCTGCTCCTGTGGGGCGTGGGGCCAACGGCATTGATGCTTCGACCTGAATGTGTGACATGATGATGATGACATGTCTAGCAGCAA
>JACERP010002019.1:0-11789 GCA_014080715.1 Scenedesmus sp. NREL 46B-D3 | reverse complement strand
TTATTTTGGCCATACATTCTTAAAACACACCAAAAGGGAAGAAGGTGCCCGGCGCACACTAACAGTAGTCACTAGCAGAGATGCTGCACTGCAAAGGCAAGCAGCTGCTGCAAACCAGCCATTCCACGAGCATCACCAGCAGCTGCATGAGCACCGTACTCATGGCCGCGCGGCCGCCGCTGCTGCTACGGCTGCAGCCGCAGCCTCCCGCTGCTGCCTGCTGCTGCTGGAACCTGCAGCGTCCTGCTGCTGAAGCACATCGTCGCTGTTGCTGCGCTGAGTCATGCCCCGCTTGGCACCCAGCCCGTGCTGCCCCTTTGCTGCCGCCGGCGGCCGACTGCTGCTGCTGCTGCTGCCCCGGCTGAGGCTGCTGCTGCCACCGCTGCTGCTGCTGCTGCGCGCCGGGTAAGCTTGGAGCGCGTTGGGCTTGCTGCATTGCTGCTGCGCCATATCCTGCGGGCATTGCTGCTCCACCGTAGCCGTACGGGTAGCCAGGGTAGGGGTAGCCGCTGTAGCCAGGCGCCATCATCAGGCCTGGGAAAGCGCCGGGGTAAGGCATGTACCCGCCGTAACCCGGCATTGGCATGTAGCCTGCTTGCGCAATTGCAGCAAAGGGCCACAGACACACATGAGCACAATGTGGCCGTTGGGGTACTGGAACCTCCATGCCAGATGGCAGGCACGAGTGCCACACAGCCACATGCAATGCTGACACTGCAACCTCATCGCCATAAGTACACCCTTGTTGCTATGATATCCTTGTGCTGCTGCCGCTGCTGCTGTAAGAAGTTGAGAGCCTGCTTGCGGGGCAGCACCCGCTGCTCAGCCCAACGTGCTGCTGCCGCACATATAATTCTGAACTTGGCCGATACCTGGGTGCAACCAGCACATATAGCTTGATGAGCATTGACCAATTGCACCGAGTGCTGACAAACAGGTTTGCTCTCACCTGCGGGCACGTGGTAGCCAGTAGGCCCCATGCCATATGGGTATCCCTCAGGATACTCCCGGTCATCAAAACCTCGCGGCCAGGGCCAAAACCCAAACCGCGTCCTGGCAGTAGCCCTGGACCTCTGCCGATGGGCCTGAACCCTTAGGGGTTGCTGCTTTGACTTCAACCTTTTTGCCGTTGAGCTCTTGCATGGAGCCTGCATTAAACACTGCTGACACTGACTCCTCGTCCTCAAAGGTGATGAAGCTGCAGCAGCAGCAGCAGCAGCAGCAGCAGCAGCAGGTGTGGTGAGGATGATGCAGAGTGCAAGGTGTCCCCCTGCATACCACAGCAGCTGCTTGCTTGCAGAACAATTTCATCCCCAGTTTGCGTGCACTGTGCTGCAGTGCCGCTATCGTCAGCACCATTGCCAAGCTGCTTTGCGTTCAGCCTGGGTGTGCCCCCTGTCTCCAAAAAAGCCGAACAGCCAGCAGCCACCGCTGCTCAGCGCCGTTGCTGACACTCCATTGCCTATCGCAGTGCGCTGTGCGTCCGCTGAGCGTGAACATCCACCCTGCTGCTGTTGCTGCCAGCAGGACTAAATCGGCAAAGTGCTGTCGTGGCTGCTGCTGTATTCAGTTTGCTGGCTCACCCAAAGCCACGAGACCTGCCGCTGGTGTGGTCCACCATTATCTGCGCCTCCACCACCTGGCCGAATCGTTCAAAGTGCTGCTTGAAGTCCTCTGCAGCAGCAGGCAGTGAAACAGCACAAGCAGTGAGCACAGCAGTACCAGCAGCAGCACGAGGGCAGCAGCAGCACGAGGGCAGCAGCTGCAGTGAGCATGGCTGACGTGCGCAGCTTGCGTCACTGCTGCACGACGCACCCACTGTGCAGTGCTGTGTCCTTCTACATACTACCTGCCGTCCCTGCCACTGCTTCACGCAGGACAAAAGCAGCACTGCACTGCTGTGTTGCTGTTATTGTTGTGTGTGTGTTCCTCACCTTCATTTGTTTCAGATGCTAGTCCGCCCACAAAGATTTTCTTGCTCTTGGGGCTGCTGTGCTGGCCATGGGGCAGGCTGCGCTTGGCATCAATCTGCAGCACAAGCACAGCAATGTCAGCAGCCGCAGGACCTCACAGCCCCTGCATCCGATGGCGGCAAACGTCCTGCTGTGCAACAGCACTGCTGCTGCTGTTGCTGCTGCTGCTGCTGCTGCTGTACCCACCGTCCTGCCGTCCAGAGTGTGCGTGTCGTCGCATGCATTGTCTGCAGCCTCCTGGTCCTTGAAGGTGATGAAGCCAAAACCACGCGGTTTGTTTGTCAATCTGTCGCGCATTACGATCTGCGAGCACAGCAGGAAACGTCAGTCGCCTGGCAGAGGCGGGCTCTTTTTCCAACGTTCGTCCAGGCCGCTACTTACCACTTCAGTAACTTCTCCATAGGGCTCGAAATGTGCACGAATGGTATCTGCGGCAGCAAACGGCAAGGTCAGTGATCTCTGCATTCTAGTGCCACTTGCTGAGGAGTCACCTGGGCGCTCCCCCGGCCCACCTTCCGTCGTCTGCCAGCTCAATCCGCCCAAGAACAGTTTGTTTGCCAGCCTGCGCAAACAATGCGTAGATCAGAGCACTGCGCGGGGAGCAAGTGTCATGAACAGTCGTTGCCAGGGCGCTCACGACCCCCACGACGTACCCTGCTGTGCCAGAAGAGGCTGATTCTTCGATTTCAGCCTCCATAACGCCCGTTGGCGTCCCCTACTCAGCCCTACGCGTTCACTGATTGACGCCAAAACGTCGGATTCTATGGCCCTGGACGTCTGTAGACACTAAATCCAACCCTGTAAAGACTTAATGTTGCTTAACAATTTATTTCGGCAAGCTAGCAAGCGCTGCTAAGGCCACTGCTCGGGGAAATCAACTGCTGGGTGACCTGCTTGAGTGACACTGCGGGCAAGGCAATGCACGACTCGTGCAGCACGAGACAGTACATGATCAGCAGCAGCTTGTGGAAGCCGTCGCGACTAGCACACGCACAAACTCCCTGACGAACACACGAAGACACAGTCATGACTTTGTACCTGTTATTCGCCCCGCAACCCCGGTTTGCTGTAGGGGGCCACAACCACCCTTTCAGACACAAAAGAACGTTTTTCGTAGGCTTGACGGAGTGACGAAGGGGACTCGGGCAGTTTCCCGCTTTTCAAAGCAAAAGGTTGCAACGAGCGATAAGCCACCAAAGCAGTGCCAGCGGTAGGCAAGCATTGCCAGTTGCAAATATACCGACCTGCATGATCGCCGCACGTACTCAGCATCTGCCAAGAGCAGATATGTTCAACCATGAATGAGCACATGCATCGGCTGCCCGCCCACCATGACAATATGCACCATTGTACAATATATTGTGGAGCATTATTACTGAGCAACTGTGGATGCATAAAACTGGCATAGAACTGCCGTGTGATGCACTACATTGCCTTCCGACACCGCAATATTGTATGGAGGGCTGCCTACTGTGTTTGCCATGCCTGCCTTCATGCTGCAGCTTGCTCTGTTAATGGGCAGTCCTGTCAAGCACTGCGGGCAGCACTGCATGGCAGCCCAAAGTGAGCCGTACAACACCAAACAGCTGCGCCTGCTCTGACAGCGCATTGCGCTTAACCTGCACCTACACATGACATAATGCTTAGTGTGCTAGCAGCCCAAAACATTCACATCACGCAACACCTTGCATGCACAGGTATTGGCCTACCAGCAGCAGCTCCACCAAGACCCACGTGCTTGTCACCACAGCGTGGCTTCACACTGCGTGCTGTACCAGCAGTCTCCGGCTTTTCTGACCTCACAAACACCCAACACTGCTGTTGCTATGGCTTGAATGGGTAATATGATGATGAAACACCCAACACGCACAACAAACACGCTGGGGCGCGGGGCCGATGGCACTGATGCTATGGCTGGAGTTTTTTCTAATATGACGATGATGACGCACAACAAACACTGTGTGGGTGCAGGACCAGCTGCAGGTGTTGAACAGCTCAACATATGTAGTGCGCCACGGCAGCCGCACGCTGCAGCAACAGTGCCAGCACAACCTGACCATCTGCATGCT
The DNA here is from genome assembly GCA_014080715.1 of Scenedesmus sp. NREL 46B-D3. Taxonomy (NCBI): domain Eukaryota; kingdom Viridiplantae; phylum Chlorophyta; class Chlorophyceae; order Sphaeropleales; family Scenedesmaceae; genus Scenedesmus; species Scenedesmus sp. NREL 46B-D3. Next base: position 7,747 of record JACERP010002019.1, on the reverse strand, counting down.
CCATCAAGCACCCCAGTGCTGCACTGCTGCCTGCAACGACCATATGCAACTGCACAGCAGGTGCCGCACACCAACCACCCCACATCTTACATGCAGCAACTGATCGGTAGCGTTGCATGCATTGTTGGTGCCGTGTCCTTTCACAACATGCACGGCCAGCGCCAGCGCAGTGACCGCTTTTGCAACATATCCACATCATTCAGCTGCATGCAGCCATAACCACTGCCTCTCCTTCTGCTGAATCAGCACTGCCGACAACGCCCAACACCATCTCAGTGCTGCTGCGCATCATCCTCCAAACCAACTGCTGCTGTACATGTACACACCTCAAAGCTCACACACCTCCAACCCACCCTCAGCTAACACCAGCCGTCCGCCGCAGCTCTCGCAGCATTGCCTTGCCGCCCAAGCCATGACCACAAGCGTCCCTGCCCGTGCCAGTACTGCGGCTGCTCAGAGCGGCAGCCCCAGAGCCGGGCGCTTGCTGCAGAGCTGCCTAACAGCAGCCGCCGCCTCATGCAGCGCCAGCTGCAGCTGCAGCTGCTCACTGCACACGAGGCCGTGCACCTGCTGCCGCTGCGGCTGCTGCTCAGCGCCCGCCCGCCATGAGCCTGTCGATGATCACGTTCATCTCCAGCGCGTGCCCGCTCGACTGCAGCTGCCGCACGACGCCCATCACCTGCCCGTGGCTGAAGCCCATGGCCACGATGTCGGCGACGACCTTGTCGAGTGACACCTGCTGGATGGCCGGCCCGCCCGGGCCCTGCGGCCCGCCACCGGCCCGGCCCGTGAGGGGGCCAGCCTGCAGTGCCGGCGGTGTGCGGAGCAAGGTCGCAGGCATGTTGCATGGTGAGGCGGTTGTGTCTGGCGAGAGGGCTGTTTGCAAGGTGCGGAGTGTCGGGATCAGCAGGGCAGAGCACTGAACGTGCAGGTGTGGCAGGCTAGTGCAGGAATGCACACTTTACCGGTGCTGGTGCAAGCGTGTGTGCACGGGGAGTTCTGAGCAAGCAAACACAGAGTGTGCAAGCAAACACGCTCGCAATGTGCTGGGAGCAGCTCATTCGCGACACAATTGTAGCAGCCCAGTTGTCATACGTTCAGCGCGCTGACACACAGGAAACAAAAGGACCGCAAATGCTACCAAGACATACATGAGATCGTCCAGTCAGGCACACAGAGTGCTCTTCACCTGCTGTGCTGTACTACAACGATGCAGCACACAGACATGCATGCAGCTGCTTACCCCCCCCCCGCCCCCCCGGGCTACAGAGTAGATCACACACGCAGCCACCGGCATTACGGCGGGTGGCCCACGAAGAAGAGCAAACTCACGCGTGGGTGCGGACCTGCCGGGCCCGGGCCCGTCCTGAACGGCGCAGGGTACGCGCCAGCGGGAGCAGGGTACTGCGGGCCAGGCGGCGGGCCCTGCTGCATGGGCGCGCCGGGCGGTGGGCCATACATCGGCGGCGCATGCGCCATAGGTGGCGCGGGCCCCATCTGCATGGGTCCGGGGGCAGGAGGCCCCATGGGGCCCCCAGGGGGTGGGCCCTGTGGCTGCTGCTGCTGCTGCTGTGGGGGTGCCTGCCCGTAATGCTGCTGCTGCATGGGTGGTGGCCCATGCCCCTGCGGAGGCCCCTGCTGCTGCTGCTGCATTGGCTGCATGCCAGCGGGCGGCATGCCATAGCCGCTGCTGCTGCTGGCGGTGCTGCTGGGGCCAGGGCCTGGTTGCTGCTGCTGCTGCTGATAGGGTGGTCCTGCTGCTGCTGGTGGCCCGGGGGGACCGGGCATGGGTGCAGGAGGCGCACTCATGCCTGGCTGACTGCCGTAAGGGCCTTGTGGGGGTGCCCCATAGCCTGGCGCGGGAGCAGCAGGAAGCCCCTGTGGGGGCGCATACGGTGGTGCCATCTGCTGTGGTGCAGGCGGTGCTGCAGCAGGTGCCTGCGGCATTGGTGCAGCTGCTGGGGCGGGCGCATAGGCAGGAGCGTGTGCCTCCGCTGCTGCCGGTGCTGGAGCAACAGCTGCTGCTGGTGGCGCAGATGCGGCAGCTGCTGGCACTGCAACTGCAGGAACTGCTGCTGGTGCTGGTGCTGCTGTGCCTGACTGCGGCGTGTCAGGCTGCTTGTGCACTGCTGCTGCTGCTGCATCTGCATCTGGCTTGGTGGACAGCCTGGCCAGCATGGCCTGCGCCTCTAGCAGCTCCTGCTTGTCACGCAGCGACTGCACACCCCGCTCAACCTCCTTGACTGCCAGGTCAACACTTGTGAAGCGTGCGTGCACGTTGCCCGCCTGCGCGTCAATCTGCTCACGCAGCGCCTCGAGGCTGTCCTTCAAAGTACTTGTGGCTGCGCCTGTGGTCTCGATGCGGCGACCCATATCCTCCAGCACCGTGCGTAAGCTGCGCACAAACTTGGACATTGTAGCTTCCAGTGCAGCGTCCACCACGCCGCGCACAACCTGCTCAAGCTCCTCTTTGGACAGCTGCGGCTGCTGAGTGTTGCCATTAGCGTCCACTCTGCTTTCCGGCCCTGAACTCAGTGAAGAGTCCAGCAGGTCTGGCTCGGGCAGTACTGGCTCCTTGGGGCCTGCAAGTGAGCTCCTAAGAGCCGCTGCTGCTGCCTTAGGAGAGCTAGAAGCATGCTGGTGCGCGCTCAACGGCTGCTGCTGCTGATCTTGGGGAGAAGTTGGCTTTGAGAGTGGTTTGAAGCCACTGGCCCCTATCAAGTCCGCGAAGATGTCATCGTCAGCCATGCTTTATTAACCAAACCAGCTGATATAGTCAAGATCAGGCCCGTTAGGGCCGTGTACGGCACGCAAGCACAGATCAGCAGATTGACAGTGGAGCAGCAAGCAGGTGCTCCAAAACCTTGTGCATGGACTTGAACGCTGCGAAACTACTGTCCCCTTGCGAATGCGATTGAAACTGGCAGCGGCTGTGTGTGTGATCAAGCACAACAGCGGCACTGTCATGACACGCAAGCAACATCTATGCACCACCAACAGCGGTTCAGTGCGGAAACCCCAGTCTGCGTTCTGGCCTTGCGAGTTCTGATATAAAACAACCGCTGCATAGTTTCTGTGTCTGCTTGCTGAGGCACGTGCTGTGGGCAACCCCCAACGCCCAGGCACCCTGTGCTGCCAGTGGATGGTGCACCATCCCACGTGGCGTGCATCCACAACCTACGGCACATGTCACATGCCATGATGGTCAATTTCGCCTGTTTCTTGAGTCAATGCCAGGGCTCATTTGGCAAGACCTCCAGAGCTCCAACAAGCCAAAATAAGCTGGCCATTTCATCCATGCACCGCGGCCTCCCCCTGGTTGCTGGTTCTGGTGCCACCGGAGCAAGGGTTTCAACATAGCACCATATAATAGTATTATATTGGTGCCACGACCTTTCGCTTTACAGTCGAAAGCGAAAGATCAGCACATGCTGCATTGTAAAGGGGTTGCAGGAAGCACGCATTACACAGTGCATGCAGGGGTAGGGTGACACTGTGGGCTTGCCTTTTCATGCTAGAGTGCTGCTGCTTCTTCACAGCACAATGCAGCAAATGCTGCAAGGGGGTCCACAGGTGTGTACAGGTGTAGTGCTACATATGTTAATCCGCGAGCTTCTGGTAATGTAAAACCACCGAATTACCGAATTACCAAAGTAGGGCCACTGGCCCACCCGCAAAGGAGCCAAACAAGGCTCATGGGGTCCACAAAACTCAAAAGAAGACCATCAACCGAAAGAAGCCGCAACCTTAACAAGCTCAGAGAGCTCAGAACTCAGAAAGGAGCCAAACAAGGCTCATGGGGTCCAAAATGTCTCTCCACAACCAAATGGGGGAAAGGGAGGCAGAGCATGCACACACAAGCAGCCAACATACAGTATAGCCTAGCGGTATATCCATGCGAAAGGGCACAGTATCTGGTAGCAGCATAGGTGGCACGGTGAACCACGCAACAAACCAGGATGGGGGTTGTGGCCCTCCTCTGAGGGGGCGGCATACTCCTCAAACAACAGCACAACCGAGAAACAAATATGGATGTCAGGATGGCTCAGGTGGCATCAAAATGCAACGTTAAGCCCAAATTCCAAAAGGTCCATAGGCATCCTTGTCTCAAGTGGCAAACTGGTGAAAGCTCAAAGAACTCAAAACGCTGACAAACGCAGCACTACAAGCACAAAGGCAAGATGATTGCTGTGACAACGATGCTATGACATCACATAAACGTAACACTCGCCAGGGCAGCAACAAGCGTCGGCGCACTACTGCGGACAGACTATATGCCTTGGTACACATACATGTGCTCAGAAAACGCTGGCTCACACTGAGCGCATGTCCACGGCCCTGCTAGTAGCAGCAGCGCTCGATAATATAATTACTGCAATGCCACACCTTGACACGTCATCATGCACGGGTGCTGGCCATGCTGAAATGTTGGTCAAATAGCACAGCTTTGCTGCAGCGGCGGCCCTGCTCTATCACACATCACGGAGTGCCAGTGGCGTGTGCTGCATCAACCGCACGAACTTCCAAGCTGTCACAACCGATTACAGCCCAAAGCTGCACAAGCTGTCTGCCCACATGCCACCTGACAACACAAACTACAACACTTTAGTGAGTTAGACATGACACCATTGCAAAACTTCTCAGCGCCACCTGGCAAGGACGTGCCCTGCCTGTGGTTCTACAGCCTATGACGTATCACCTCAGAAACTGTTGGGCCAGTTAGTATCCCTGCACGCACGCTTGTACATCCAACTGCACAGCAGTGCACCCGCTCTTGCAGTAAAGCAGGCTGCTCAATGTTGCGATACTGCGTCACAGAGGCATGTCTGCTGTGCCGTTGGCGCGACCGGTGCGGCGGCACTCACCAAAAACACCGTGCTGGCCACAATTCTTGTGCAACAAGCACTAACGTCTGCGCAGTGCACTGACCGTCAGGTTGGACCTGTCTTTCCAGGGACAGTGCTGCAGGGTAGCTGATCACCCTGACGCCAGGTGATGCACAGGTGCCGCTGGGGATGCACAACCATTGTGGTTTGCTGATCAGCCATCAGTCACAGACCGACTTGCGTTCTGCTGGCTGCAAACCTGCCCCGTCTCGAGGACAAAAACTTGACATTGAATGTGGCCGTAGGCTGTCGCTTAGCCACGGCCACCTAGTGCTCTGCCTGATCAGAAAGCCCTCACACCAGTAGCACCTATGTCGCAGACCTAGGTCACAAGCGGCTGTTCGGCTGCACAACAGCAACAGTAATTAGAAAATTGCTGTTCTCCAAATTGCCCACCCAGTGCCCCTCAGACTGCCTAACAGGGCGAGTTTGGTGAGGATGAAGCCTCAACACCGCAGCTCGCGCTTGAAGCAAGGCTGGCTGACTGGAGCAGCCGCCAGGCCAGCACGAGCATGTTCTGCAGCCGCAAGCCTTTTCACGCTAACCCAAGTGGGTCTGCAAAGCCTGTTCAGCCTGTCACACAGCCCTGTATAACCACACAGGCAGCCCTGACGACAGCCTTGACGCCTTGATGACTCAACCTCTCTGCCCCTCCCCAGCACCCTCTCGTCTGCTGCTCAGCAGCCCCTGGCACTCAACATTGCTCTCCTCCTCTGCATTATCATCAGCTCCATCGCCAGCAGCAGCTACAGCAACCGCACCACCACCAGCTCCCAAATGGAGCGGCACTCCCTTGCTGTAAACCACCGGGCCTCCAGGCCGCTGGTTGCCCCCTGCCCGCTTCCCCAGGGTACAGCATACCCCTGGCTGCTGCCAGCGCGGACTCATCAGCCCCCACAGCCTGCCACTTGTCTGGATCCGCAGCCAGCTGCACTGCCAGGACTGCCAGCACGAGGCCGCACAGCATGAAGCAGCCGCCGGCGATCCAGCCCACCTTCGACAGGTTGGCGACCATCCACTGGGCCCTGTGTCGACAGTGCATCCAACGAGTCAAGCGGAATGTGTTGACACAGTGGCGACCAGTGAACGCGCTGCATGCGCAAGGCAGCAACCACAGTCGCCAAGCAAGCAGGGGCCTGCCACCAAATGCCGACATACAAACAGTAGGCGGTGTTGCTGCGGTGCTTTCAGCGGCTGTGGCAGTCACAACGGCGCGCCCACCTGCCCAGCCGGCCAGCGCTCGGCAGCAGGACCATGTGCGACTTCCGGAAGGTGTACATGTTCCTTGAGCAAGCCACAGCAGTGGCCCACCACCCCACAGCAGTGGCCCACCACCCGCGCCGCCCCCACCTGTACAGGCTGGACCTGAACTGCTGTGCCAGATCCTGCGTCACCTCCCCGCTCTCCTCAGCCCAGAAGATGGGTATGGTCAGGTTTGGCGCCACGTTGGGCTCCAGCACGCTGCCGAGGTCCCCGATGCGGCTGCTCATCATCATGCGCTTGAACGCACGCAGCGTGATGCCTGCATGCGGGGAACGTGCAGACTGGGTCATGCTTTTGTGCGCGGGCCATGAGGATTCTGCAGCATTGAGGAGTGGATTCACAGATGCAGCCAACACACAGGCTGAGCAAAAGCAGCGCAATGGTAGGGCACCAGGGTCCAGCCCTGCACGACATGGGCTCGTCAAAACCGAGCCAATCCCCAGCAGCTGCAGCTTGCAGGAATGCTCACGCTCACGCTCACCTGTTGTAGGCTCCACGTCCACCCACGTCATGTGCCGCTCCCAATCGCACTGCAGTCCCTCCACCTGCTGCAGCAGCCGATCATCAGCGCCGCAAAACATTGGCATGGAGACGAATGCAGTGGGCCCGCTGGCGTTGGCGGGGCCCGTCCCATCCTGCTGATTGGGGCCCTGTGATGTTCATAAGGCCTCGGAGCTCCTGGTTATGGCAAGGGTTCGGCTCAGCCTGGGCAGGATCCTGCACATGTGCAGGCCGCGCAGCAGACAGCCGATGAATACAGGCAGCACCTGAACTCGGCCACAAGCATCATACCGCAGACAGCATGGAAAACACAGCACGCATGTCCCAGTTCCAATGTCCTCGCATCACATCGTGCAGGACTCCGCACCGGCAGCAAACTCCTGCTGCCTAGCCGATCCCTTGCTGGACCGTCGCACTCACCAGCCAGAAGCGCAGCAGCTTCACGCCGTGAAGTTTCAGTGCTCCTTGTTCACGATGAGGTCAGCGGCCTGGTACAGATCCCCCACCCACACCGTCAGCCGGTCGTCAGCTGTCAGGCTCGGTCTGAACTGAGTGGCGTCCCCGCCTCGAACAGGCTCAGCGCAGGGCCAGCTCTTGACCTCTGTGCGGCCTTGATCAGCCCTCAACCTGCAGCGGGAGGTGGTGGGTTGTGCAGAGTTGCGTGCACAGCGCAGCACCAGCATGTGCCAAAACTAAAATGAGTTGATTGAAGCACATGCAGCACAAACAGCAAAATGCTGGTGTCAAGAATGCACTCGGCCCCGAGGGAACAGCGTGTGCTGTGTCCCATTGCGTTCATGCGGCGCAACATCAGCTGGAGTGCAACAGCGAAATATAAGCAGGACTCATTCCAAGACGCACACGTTCAGACGCACATGTGCACCAAGGTGCCCAAGCTGCCTGCCAACCCGCTGCTGCTGCCAGCTCTGTATGTGCAGTTTTTTATATCCCTTCTCTTGTCGACGCACTGCACCCTTATCCCTTTATCAAGTTGTGGCAGCGGAGTTAACACGTAGCTTGCTCACATTCCAAAGCCGGCTGATGTCGAGCTCTCCTGTGTTGTAGATGCTGGCATTTTTGGCCAGCGCAGCATTCAA
>JACERP010002018.1:0-11808 GCA_014080715.1 Scenedesmus sp. NREL 46B-D3 | reverse complement strand
GAGAAACTGTACTACGTGGCTAGGAGTGTAACTGGTGCATTGATTATGACCTGGTGGGGTTCCAGGCAGAGAAACTCAGCAGCACTGCATAGGGCCAGACCGGGATCCACAGCAGCAGCAGTCATTCGCTTTGGTGCGGGGGTTTGGGTGGGCTGCCAGTGTACTGCATGCTAGTGCCGTGTCCTCTCACAGCTGACATACTAATCCTTTGTATACCTACGTAGTTGCCGTCCAATGTCTTGCCCCACACACAGAGGCTTTCCTGGGGGTTGAGCCTCCTTGAGTGACAGTCTGAGTTGAGCTGCTCGCAACTTCCTTCTTTTCCAGATGTCCGTTGTGGCGTAGCCGCTTGAGCACACCGTGTAACCCTCAAATATTCAGAATTGAAACAGGCTGTAGGGTCCTGACCTTACATGTAGTGTCGCATACGACAGTGCTTCCACTGAGTTTTACAGCTGCCACTACTGTCAGAACCTGTGATGGGAGTACCTGAACCTGCAGCTGCGTGGCAGAACCCCTTAAGGAACCCAGGCCTGGGTTGCTATGCCTGCCTGCTGGCACAGCAGCAGCCTGGCATGCCTGCAGGCAGGGTGCTAACCAGCCGTGAAAGGCGAGTAAAACCCTACTTATGCTGGTTCGACGTTGTTAGCAACATGGTTTGATTTCAACTGAAGCGTACAACACTTGATGCCACCTGTCAAGACGTGCGCTGCCATTCAATTCAAACCAAGGCTTGTGCACACGTGTCAGCTCTGAACCCAGGTCGGTTGATGACACCATCAGGGTCTGTGTGGAGTGACCCGAGTGGCACTTGATTTACAGCAGCAGTCCGAAGTGCAGCACTACCAGCGGCTCGTGATGAGGATTGATATTGTGCGATCGTAGCAATGGACGACAGCACTCTTGCCTGTAGCATTGGATCCACCCAGAAAAGCAAGCAGGGTAGCTGTTATGGGCAAAGGGATGTGATATTGATAGGATGAACACCATGGCGAGTGCGGTCAGAGACAGGCTGCGGGCCTTCGTGCATACGAGTGGGGAGGTGGACCAGCAGACTTTGGAAAAAGGTGATCTTGCCGATGTAGCGCCTAAGTGATCTGCTGTAGTTGTATATACATAGCTGCAGTGTGAACTACAAGCTGAAATGAGCAAACAAGGCGGTAATGATGCAGGTCTGGACAAGCGCTGTGCAGTGGCGCTACTACTGCTGCCACGTCGTGCCTGCTCAACTGCTGCGTGTCCGCTTCTTCTGGTCCTTGCAGCTCTGCAGATTATGGAAGCAGAAGGCATCGACCTCGCCGCTTTTGCTGCAGGCATAGATGGGAGTCGACCAGATGCAGCAGCAAGGGCAGACCTGCTGCTCATGTTTGCAGATCATGCCACGTCCTCATGCCCTCCAGGTGTTGCAGACGATGGCACAAGTGGGAGTTGGCATGGGGGCCAGAGTGACGGTGCAGGATTTGAGCGCTTGCAGGCACTGGCGCTGCTGCGGCAGTTGCTGGTTCTGACGCGGCAGTCGCCTGGTCCTGCAGGACTGCTGTCCAACACAGCAGCAGTAGACGCCTTGCAGGAGGTGCTGCCCTTTGCGCCACTATTGCAGCTGGCAGCGCACAATGTTGCAGCGCAAGGTAGCGCCGGGCCCATTGCCCAGGCCCTTGGCGGTCCTGGCGACCCCCGCAACCAGAACTTGCTGTTCATGCTGCCGCCTGCGCAGCGCGCCTGGCTGCTGGCAGATGCTGCTTGCGGCTGTGCTGCTGCCGGGAGGCAGAGGCAGGTGGGCGCAGGCTCCATGCTGTGTAACGTCATTCACAATTCCAGTTTATTCATGCAGGTTATGGTGCTGATGTCTGTAGCCGGCAGCCTGTTCTGTGGGTGAAATGACATAAACAACCACGTGCGCGGCTGCTCAGGCGTGTGTGGCATGCATGCAAGAGAGAGTGAGGGAGTGCGAGAGGAACGACGGTAGATTGAGAGTTGATGAGAGGAACAAAAACGGTCATGCCATGAATGTCGGTGCTTTCAAAACCCATTGAGCCATCAAATAGACAATGTAACCAGGCAGTTGCAGCTCTGATCGTGAGCTTGCCCTGCTTCCATGTCTACTTGCTCCTGCAGGTCAGAGCTCCCCAACAGCCCGCAGCATTGCGCAGCGCTGCTGCTGCTGCTGCACAGCTTCCACCCTCCAGCAGACACAGACAGGCCCCTCGTGCGCAGAGTGATGCAGCAGCGGAGTGCGCAGCAGCAAGTCAAGGCTCTGCAGCAGAAAGCTGCTGCCTGGCAGCGATTCAAGCAGCAGCACGGCAACAGCTTAGCAGCAGCTATGGGGTGTGACGCAAAAAGCAGCAGCAGTGGCAGCAGCAGCTGCTGTGGTGACAGCCGTGCGCCTGCTGCATCTGATGATGCAGGGTGTGTCAGCAGCAGGCCAGCAGGAACGCGGGCGCAGCAGTCTGCAGCTGCAAGGTTGCTTGCATACATGCAGGACTTGCTAGGCAAGCAACAGCAGCGCGGCCGGGGCGGCAGCATCATACACCTGCCTACCCAAGTAGCTGCTGCATTGGCTGCTGACATCTCTGCTAGGGCGACAGCGGCACTATCGCTGGCTCTGGTGCACGCACCTCGCTGCAGTGCTGCCTGGCCAGCATGGGGAGCAGCAGCGCTGCAGCAGCTGGAGCAGCAGGGGCACAGGTGAGGGCAGGACGCTGGTTGGTGGAACACTGAACAGGACCTGACATGAACCTGTCTGTGGTATGTTTGGAGCAGTCCGCTCGGCTGCTCTACCCAGCACTCATTTTGCGACAAAGGACGATCTTTGCCATGTCCCCGCCATCACTGCATGGTTTGCTGTAAGCTGTGCCGCTGTTCTTTTGCATTGGCGCAAGCATACAAGCCTTTACACGCATCCCCGATGTGCGTGCGTGTGCCGTTGTACCATTCGGGCGGGACGCGCTGGTCTGTCTGCGGTACACAAACGCCTGGGTGGCTGTTGCCTTGCTAGGCACTGGTGTGAGACCACTGCCGTGCACTGCTTGTTCACAGGCTGCAACTGCACCCCACATTCCTGCAAAGGCAGCAGCACTGCTACAGGCTGAGCTGCTGCGCATGCTGCTGCATGCAGCAGATGGCAGCAGCAACAGTCGCAAGCGAGCAGCAGCAGCAATGCTTGCCTGGTGGGGTTGACGCGGTGACACCGGTGTACAGACCCTGGACCTGTACGCAGTCTGTGCAAGGGTTCAGCGCTTTGTGTCTGCCCTGCATCACGCCAGGCTTGAGCAGCAGCGGCAGGAGCTGCCGCAACTGCAGCAGCAGCTGGCTCGCCTAGCAACAGCCTGCCAGAAGGAACGGCCGCCGCCGCAGCAGCAGCAGCAGCGTGCACAGGGTAGCAGGTTCGCTCGCTCCAGAACATCAGCATTGGTGCTGCTGCTCCCAAACCAGCAGTGGTCTGCAGCAGGGACGGCACATGCTGAATGCGCCACGCGCAGCTGAGCTGCTGGGCATTGGCAACCTGCAGCAGCTGCTGCTGCTGGGAGCAGCAGCAAAAGCTGGAAGGGCGGCAGCAGAAGCAGCAGCAGCAGCAGCATGTGTTTGGAGGAGGGGATGCACCGCTTCTTGCAGCAGCTGCAGCAGCTGCCAGACAAGCAGCCGCTGGGGCTGCAGCAGCTGCAGATGCTGCAGGATTGTCTGCGGGGTTGCATGACTCCCGACCTTGTTCTGGCGTGTTTCAACGCGCAGGCTCATGCCTACGCGGTGCACGGCACGAGGTGTCCTGCAAGCTGGGAGATGCAGCGCATGCAGCAGCTGCTGCAGCAGCAGGCAGGGCTGACAGACAGCAAGCTGATGAACTAGTACATCGGCTGCTTTGATCTGCAGATTATTTTTGCCGGCGCCGAGAAGATGTCAGCAGCAGGTGCTGCCAAGGAGGAGGAGGTGCAGCGGTACCGGGTGATAGTGAAGGCACCTGGTTCCGCCATCAGCAGCAGCAGCAGCAGCAGCAGTGCAGCAACCTTGCAGCCCTCAATCACTGCTGGTCTGGCTGTGTCTCGGTGCAGCATAGATGTATCTGAAAGGCTTGCTGCCATTGACAAAGTGCAGGGCAAGGGGCGCTGCTGTGGTTGAACTTTATGCCAACGCTGGTCAGGTCAACACTGGGAGACCTGCCAGGTCAGCGGCAGCAGCAGCAGCAGCAGGAGAGGAAGGATCTGCACAAGACTCAGTAGCAGCTGCTGCTGCTGGGGTAGGAACTGCCGGCAACTGCTACCACAACAGCAGCAGCAGTAGCAGCGACAGCAGCAGCGCACCTAGTGCTGTAAGCAGGCAGCAGCTGCGCAATCAACTTCTCGCCCGATCGCAGGTTCTGCAGCAGCTGCGTATGGTGCTTGCGGTGTCAGAAGAGCTGCAGCAGAAGCTTTCTGCTGCAGCACCAGATGCCGCTGCTGCAATGGTGCAGCAACGTCTGCAGCAGGTGCTGCAGCTGACGCTGCGGCTGCCAGAAGCTGCCGCTGATGCTTGTGCTGCGGGATTGTCAGCTTTGTGCCAGCAGCGGCAGTATCTGCTAGAGATGGTGCAGGTTGGTTGTGGCGTGTCGCCCGGCGACGCCAACTGGACAGCAGCAGACAGCAACAGCCATGCAGTTCGTGTGCGGTTGGCAGCAGCCGCCGTGCTGGCCGATGTCTTTGACTTTGAAACGGTGATGCACGTGCTGCTAGGGCACACATCAACAGCACAGGCGGGCATGCGGGACTGCAGCTCCAGCAGCACTGCACGCAGCAGCAGCTGCAGCAGCAGCCAAGAGATGAGCCCAGTAGCAGCAGCAGCACCAGCACCAGCAGCAAGTGCGCCTGAAGCGGGCCAGGCTGGGCAGTTGCTGCCAAGCTTGATCGATCTGAAATCGCTCAGCTGGCTTCTGGATGCGGTCGAGACCTACCTCTGCCAATGCTGCAGCATCGTGATGCACGAGGCTTCTGCAGTGCAGTCAGATGCAGCGACGGGGTGTTCTTGGGACGCTGCTGTGAGGTGTGGCCGAGCTGGTGAGGACCTGCGGCAGCTGCTGGGCCAACCGGACCTGAAGGGCAAGCAGTGGGTGCAGCAGTACGAACAGAACAGCAGCAGGATAGGGCAGGTGCAGAGCACTTTCAGCGAGCTGCTGCAGCACATGCAGCTGGCCTGTCGTGAGATGGAGGGGCTGGTAGAGGTGGCAGGGGCACTCATAAACTCAGCACAAGCAGCCGGCGGCTTGGTGCAGCTGCTGCAGGCAAAGCTGGGTGCGTGGCAGGTGCAGCGCGATGCCGCAGCCAGCACCAGCAGCGAGCACCAGCAGCAGCACAACACACCGGGCAGCAGCAGCGGCAGCAGCTGCGCAGAGGGCAGGACCCCTTCAGAGCCAGCAAGCACAGCAGAGCTGCGGCCGGCCGGCGTTGCCGCACACAAGCAGGTGCTGCAGCGCCTCGACAAGTTGGCGGCTGCTGTGGCTGCTGCGGGCTCGCTGGCGGAGCATGCGCGGCGCGTGGCAGTGGCAGACAAAGCGGCAAGGAAGGTCGCACATGCTGCCGGCCGTGCAGCACACAGTGCCAGCAGCAGCAGCAGCAGCAACAGCAGCGGTGACCGCTGCCAGACGCTGAAGCTGTTTGATGCTGTGGTGGCCGTGTGCGGCACCTCGCAGGAGTTGCATTCGCAGCTGTCGGCGGCAGCAGGGCCTGTGGCAGCCATTGGCCGCGCAGCAGCAGCGGTGGGGCTTGGGCTGGTGTCCGCGCTGGGGCTCTGGGAGCCCACCGCCGCTCCGCCCGCAGATCCCTGCAGCTCAGGCAACGTGACGCACCAAGCAGGCAGCCGATCGGCAGCAGGTGTGGATGATTGCACTGCAGGGGACAACAAGCAGCGCACAACGTGCAGCAGCAGCAGCACCAGGGCCAGGAATGCGGGCGGGTGTGATGGCGAGGGTGGTGAAGCCACGCTGCTCCTGCAGTGGGCCGCGGCTCTGCAGCAGCATGGAGCAGCAGGTTGTGACAGCTTGGAGCAGGTGCTGCACAGCCTGGGCTGCATAAATGACTCAACCGCCCACGCCACTGATCACCCGCACAGCAGCAGCAGCAGCAGCAGCAGCTGGCGGGGTCGAGAGCCGTATGCAAGGGTTAGCGGCCGGCAGTGCTATGACCTGGCACGGTGTAGGCTTGCTCAGGTGGAGCAGCAGCTGCTGCTACCCAAGGCCAGCGCAGGCAGTGCTGCTGCCTATGGCACATCCAGCAGCGGCAACTCTGGGACAGACCTAGCCGCGCTTGTGGCGGCAGTGGACGCAGGCAGCAGCAGCAGCTCCACGGCAGCAGGCGGACCCAACAGGCACAGTTCATTTGATGGACCATTGTGGCGGCTTCTGTGCGCGTGCAAGCCTTCTGTTGCGCAAGCATTGTGCTGCTTCATGATACCCGCTGCCTGCCGCAGCTACGAAGCCTTTGAGCGGGCAATGCTGGGCTGGCCGCCACAGCCGGCAGCGGATGCAGCAGCTGACGCTGCAGCGGCCACATCAGCGCAGCGGGCCCGCAACGCCAGCGACCAGACCAGCAGCAGCAGGTGCATTTGCGGGGAGGAGGGCCAGCAGTATGTTGTCGTGGAGCAGGCACATGCGCAGGCAGCCGGGCTTGGAGGGTTCTCCGACCTCGTGTTGAGAATGGACCGCCCGGCTGTGTGTGCCAAGCCCAGCTGTGTGGCGCGTGAGCTGCGCTGGCTTGCGCAGCAGGGCAAGCCGTGTGAAGTGCGTCGGGAGCTGCTGGGCACGGCCCTGCAAGCGCTGCGCACAGACTGGCTGGTGCTGCCGGCTGCTTACAGGTGGGTGGGGGGGCATGGTTGCACGGCACCGGCGTGCGTAGGGGGGTGCATGTCGCCTTCATGCAGGATTGCTGGTTGTTTGTGAGGTATGTAGCTGTTGAAGAGGTGAGTCTGCAAAGCCCAGCTGTGTGGCGAGGCAAGGTGGGTGGCCTGTGCAGCAGGGCAAGCCGTATGCTGTGCCTCGGTAGCAGCTGGGCTAAAGCACAACAAGTGGTATGCACAGACTGGCTGGGGCTGCCGGCTGCTCTCGGGTAGGGAGCGGGCGTGGTTGGTGTTGAAGCACCGGCGTGCGTTAGGAGGGGTATGTCGCCTGTGTTCCGGATGCAACTGGTGGCTGATGAGGTGGGTCATTTTGTTCCTATAAAATTATCATGTGCCACAGCCAGCTGTGTTGTGAGAGATCTGATTTGCTGGTCCGGCCTGGCCTCTACAGGTGGGCAATGTTGCTGGTGCGGATGTGGCGACATACCTTCACAACAGCTCACCACAGCTTTGTTACATGTGCCGACAGGCGTGTGTGCAGACAGGGCACGCAGATGGCAGTGGTTGTGACACAGAGCTGTACCGTACATCGCACCAGTTGCCAGAAGTGTGACACGTTCTGCAACCGCCGCCCCGAACAAACGAATGCACGCGTGCACGCTGCTGTTGCTGCAGAGCGTTGGTGCCTCCCTGCAAGAGGGACGCGCGTGGACCCGACACACTGCAGCTGCAGCAGCTGTATGCACGTGCGCTGCAGCTCTCGTTCTGCAAGGTGGGCTGCCAAGCCGTCAGTGGTAGCACTGCTGGTGTGCTGCATGTGGCAAGGCCTGACATGCATGCTGCTGCAGCACCTGTACGCATATGCGTTGACATCTCCGCCCTGCAAGAACAAGACCAGCCTCAGCTGTTTGCTTGCAGTCGTTGACCATTTTGCCAGCGATGTGGTGTGCTTGTGTTGCAAAGGGTTCCACATATCGAGCTGCGGCTGCACAGACACGGCGCCAGCACACTTCATGAGATGCGGGGTGTGTGCATCTCGGGCGTGTTGATGGGCTGGTTTTTGTCGGTCCGCTCCACCACGTGACACCTGCGCACATGTTGTACTGCTGGACCCTTGCAGATGGGCCCGGCTGCTGTCTCCAGCCTGGTGCGCCGGCTGCTGCTGCTGGAGGCCGTGCAGCAACCCGTGCCGTGGTCCTTCCTGGCCCCGGCGCTGTGCATCCTGTGGCAGCAGCAGCAGCACTTGGACCTGGAGCACGTGGCTTGCAGCAGCAGCGGCACCTGCAGTGACGGCAGCAGCTGCAGCAGCACTCTAGGCTGGCTGCCGCAGCTTGCAGCGACACTGCTGCAGCCGCTGCTCCTGCCCAGTGTGTCGCAAGCTCTCACATCTGCTGCCATGCAAGTGGTCAACATCATATGGCCTGAACAGGGCTGCTTCGACACAGCAGCTGCAGCTGCTGCTGAGGCAGCCATGGATCAGCATCCGGGTAATGCAGCCGGCTCCGTGCTGTGCTGCCTGGCCGCCCCCGGCTGCCGCGTCGCGCTGAGCTGCTGGGTGCTGACCTGGCACGCCTGCCTGGTGCAGCAAGGCGGCGACTACAGCAGCGCACACAGCCGGTGAGCGTGCCGCACGCGTGTTGGTCTGCTTGGATGAAAAGTTGCAGGTGCTGCCAACCCGAGGCAGACGCACCGAGAGCGATGGCATGGGGGTGTTTCGTCGCGGCCTCAAAGCTCAGCGCAAAGCCTCAAATGGGTGGTGCAGGGTCCTCCAAGTTACTGACACATTTTTTGACTTTGCAGCACTTTGTGGATGTAAGGCATGCGACTGGTAGCGGCGTACTGACACATCAGCGTGTGCCACCCGTCCTGCCTTGTGGCGCTGCTGTGATCTGCAGTGCTGCTGCTGCGGAGGCGGCCAGCGACCTGCTGGGGCCTGAGCTGCTGGCCTGCATCCGCCTGCCAGGCTGGGCCGACATACTGCCGGCAGCGCCGCCTGGTGCTGCAGCAGCTGACAACGCGGAGCAGCAGCAGCAGCAGCAGCAGCCTCCCTGCAGGGCCAGCGTCTGGTGGATCGGCAGCAGCAGCACCACGAGCAGCAGCATTGCCCCTTCATGCAGCAGCAGCGGCATGCTGCGCAATGCTGGCCCAACCAATCAAGAGTGGCTGCACGCGTTGCAGCTTGCAGCAGCAGCAGCAGCAACTGCTGGCTGCGCCTCCCAAAGTTCGGCCCCTGCCTGTGACAGCTGCGGCAGCGCATTCCACCTCCAGGAGGAGCTCCAGCCATACAGCTGCCGGGGCTGCGGTGTGGCTCGCTACTGCAGCAGCAGCTGCGCGGTCGATGACCGTTGCCGGCATTTTGAGCATTGCTGGTGCGTGGTGGTGGTGTGTTGGACAGCACTGCTGGACAAGTGCCTTGCAGGACTGTCGTGTTGCAGTGCAAGCTTGAGTGATGCTGCATGTAAGAATGCGGTGAGCTGCGAGTCAATTACTCTTTCATGTCACTGACATCGTCCACCGGCTGTTTGCAAGGGCGCGTGCCCACCAAACAGTAGGGAAGCTGACGGTTCATGCATGGTGTTGCGCTGCGTGTGCTGACATGCCATTAACCCTGCAGGCGGTTGAAGCGGCTGTCGCAGCCGGGAGGGGCGGACAAGGACTGGTCAAGCTTGTAGGTAGCAGCAGTAGCAGCAGCAGTAGTGGCGACGGCTTGGAAGGCGGCTCACGCAACTCACCACCCAGGCACAAGCAGAAGTTATAATTAGGGGACACGCATGGCGTAGTGCGCACAGCCTGAGGACTGGTTGTGCATGTATGCTACATACTCACATAGTTGACCATCTTCTTGTCATGAGCAACGGGTGCCCGCCAACCCCCTGGCTTGCCGCTGCCACACTGTGGCACTGGCAGTGCATCCAAGGGGCCATCAGCGGCCCTTTGCCAAACGGCCCGACGCAGCATTGAAGTGTGTGATTTTTCTCCAACGTTTTTGATTTTAGTAATATTCCAACAGCTGTATGACCTTTCTCCCCTCCCCCATCCCTCTTTCTCGTGGTGTTCATAATCATTGTCAGAGGACACAGAAACCGGTTGTGAGCCATTATCATTAATGCATACAATATTGTACAAAGCAGTAAATCAACATGTTGGACAAAAATTACTGCGTACAACACCAAGTCTTAGTTGTAGTGTGGAAGTTGCAGCACTGTGGCCCCTACGTGGCGGCCGCCGCGCGGTCGCAGATTCAGTTGTTATTTTGCCAGGCGATTTGGTGTTGGAGGTTGTTTCCGGTCCGGTGGCCAATTTGGGCGACCGGGTGCGAGGACCTTTCAGGGTTTTGGAGGTGCGTGGTAATGGTGTGGTGCTGCTCAGCACCGGCGGCACTGGGTTCCGCGATGCGGCTGCCTTCTCCAGGCACATCAGCAATTTGGCTCGTTACCTGGACAAGCGCTCTGTGCGTGCTGCTCCGTCAGTGGCCTGAGTGTGGGTAGGCTGCAGGCTACATGCGCGCAGCGGTGGTAACAACTCCAGTGCTACATAATGTAGTGTGGAAGTTGCAGCACTGTGCTGTTGCTGTGCGCTGCTGTTGGTTGTCACATTCCAGCCGTAACACATGCACAAATCTTTGCCTGCCTATAGCCAGCGCACCCGCTACAGCCCACTGTTGGGTGTTCTTTGTCGGTGCTTGTGTTGGGAGGTGCGTTGTTGCCTGGCTTGTTCTTCTTGGTGTTGTTACCACCGCTGTGCTGCATCTGCATGCCCCTGTCTGGACGGAGCTGCTTTGGTTTTTTACTATAATTCAGCTGTGCTTTGCCTTGCTTGTTTGCGTGTCATATCTTGCTTGTGCCTCAGTCTTCCCTTGGGGAGGGGGGAGAGAGCTAGGCTACACACAGCGCTAGCACTGAGATGTTACAGTTGAACAGTGGATGCAGCATGTGTGAACTTCAGGGTGAACAGGTGTTGCAGCTGCTGTGTGCATGCCTGCTAGGAGAGGTGTCAGCCTGAGGCACTACGCTGTGAAATGACAGCTGTTATGTCAGCTTGCTGGATGAGTCAGTGTGACAGTTACGGTATGTGTGATGACTCATGGCCGGGTTGGCAGCAGTAAGGAAAGATTGGAGAACAAGAAAGTATGTTGCGGCGCTGTCTCAGCGTTTGCAGACGGTGTGGTCGTCTAATGCCACAAGGTAACAAATCCAGTGCTACATAGTAATTACGTACAGCACCAAATTCTTATAATGCATTCCCAATATACATAAGTGCTGCTCCTTTTGACATACAGACTAGGAGTAGTCATGTATCTCGAGTGCTGACCAGGAAGGGGTGCAGTTTGGCTTTGAGGCTGGCCAAAGCAAGAACCACAATCTATGCCGCACACCTGTGCCCATATCTGGGGGCACACAACATGCGTCAGCAGACAACGCGACGCAGTGCACACCCGCAGGCTGCTGTCACAACACTATGCGTCATGGCAGGCGCCCCTGCTTCACAAGCAACTTATGAACATGACACAGGACCACAGGATGTCTCAGGAGTGCAGCCTGGCAGTGCAGACCGGCAGGGCCACAGGGGCCCCTGCAGGCCAGCAGCCAGCTCCTGGCCCCTGTGGTCCTGTGACTCGCCTGCCCAGGCAATATGTGGTGATTGATGGCTTCTGCCATCCAGTCACCAATCCTCGCCAAAGCGAGGGCCCATCTAGCGCCCCTGCCTGCCCTGACGTTAGCTCACACGTGTGGCTGCAGGGTGCATGGCGCAAGGTGTGCATTGACACGTATGCCGCCGCTGCTGCAGGTGGCTACGTGGGCACACCCCAACCCGCGAACCGACCAACCCGCATTGCTGCGCGTATTACCAACCCTACAAACCCACTTGCAGCTGCGGATACCGAAGTTCCTGCCGCCACTGCAGCACCTGGTGGCCCCACTGAGATTAAGGCTGCAACGTCCAGCGGAACAATCACTGGGTCTAGCCGCGCCCAGAGACGTCAAACCAGGGATGAGAACAGTTGGGGTT